>VMBQ01008604.1:5329-24314 GCA_007657795.1 Dreissena rostriformis
ATGTGCACATAATATCTACATGTACATGTAGTATATGATTTTCTTTTCTACATTTGCATTTAAAACGCGTGAATAACCCTCGCAGACAGGTTTTTACGGAGGCCGCGCAGCATCGCGGTGATCACGGGTGTTCCCGTTAACGATAGCGTGCAATCGCGGCGATTTCGGGTGTTCGATGAACAACGCGGTCAGTAGCGTGTCCGCCCCCCGCGAAATGTCACCCATCGAGAAAAGTGAACACCGCGGACAGGCGTTTTTGTTTAAGTACGCGATGTCTGTACTGTAGTATTCTGGTAAAACTGATTGTGATATGTTTACGTTTGCTCAATGAACTTGGAACTTTTCGCAAATACCGGTAAACGCATTTTAGATGTTGGCTAATATTATTCCTAAAGGGGGGTGAAATAAACGCGCCCCCTTTGTGATTTGCATCGCGCCCGGGCGCGTTTATTAGGATAAATACGGTAATGTAAGTATGTCTCTGTATTATTAATTAGACGTTTAGTTATTTTGTATATTTTAAGGACGGTCTTTCAGGTCATTTAGTCCGTTCCGTCGACTGGACTTTAGTGACATTTTCCATGTCAATGTCCACTCGTTAAAATGTCACCATATTATTACGTTTCTTGGGATTGGTCGTTTTCCCCATTCGTTGTATGGTCACATGTGCGATACGTATTTTCGCTCATAGTCCTTCGGGCAATATAGATCAAACGATTTGTTGGATGACGATCACACATGTTCTTCGTAACTTATGTGGTTTTGATGGGAGACATTAATATTATTATTTGCAAACAATTACTCACAAATTGTATACATATAAACAAATATATTTTACTCTATCCGAACATAGTATCAAAACATTCCGGTTCGAGTTTTCATGCGACGGTGTATGCTCTCCTACCTAAATATACACTACCATTGTAAAAAACATAAACTTTATGCAATGATTTCATTATTTATCGATGTAAATATTTTGATAAATCTATCTTTACAAATACCGTTACCTCTAATATTCATATTTTTAAGGAATTGTTTAAAGTAAAAATTACAGCAATAGCAATGTTCCTTTATCGGACGTTTAACATAGTGTGATGATTTAGTTTGTTTTATCATTATGTTGCATAGATCAGCACATAAGATCATACCCCATTATTTGTTATTATGGGTAACCAAGGTAGTCGTATAAGTATGCACTGTTACTGTATTATTAATGAGATATTTTGTTATTTTGTATATTTAAGGACGGTCGTTTAGGTCAATCAGTCCGTTCTGTCAACTAACTTCGCGTGTCCTTTCGCTACTGTTCTTTGTCTTTCCACTCTGTCTTACTCTATTCCTGATCTATCGTTCATATATCTTAATATATGTTTTATCAGATAATACACAAATTCAATGCAAAAACATTTCTAATTGGTAATTGCTTTAACTGGTTACATGTGTTTATTTCTTAAGCGGTCTAAGAAAACCTATGGAGAAGAATTCATATAAGTTTTTAGTAACTTGCTTTTTTATCCAGTATTGTATGAATGTAACTCACATGGTATGTTCAAAGTACCATAATAAATACTGTTTGAACCAACTTCAGTGACATTTTCCATGACTGTCTACTCCATCAACTGTCCTCATATGTTTATGTTTATTGGGAATTATCATCCCTCTCCCATTCGCTGTATAATATATATAGTTACGACCGTTTTGCGCTAAGCCCACGAAATGTCAATACCAAAACTGACGAACCTCACATTTCAGAGACGTACTATCAGCAAGACACACATTCACGCAGAAACACACACTTACACACTTTCGAACCACATGTACATAATTGATAAGTAATTATTATTTTGCCTATATTAAACATGTAGGAAAATTTCACATTGTTTAATGTAAACACATTGTCTCTCAGATTTTATGTTTGCAAAAATCAAAAATCAAAATCAAATTTACACTATCACTATTCACCACCGCATGTGACAAAATATCAAAACATGAACAATTAAACGAACAATGTGGTAAAACATTGACAGTCCATATTTGTTATAACAAAAACACACACGTTTGCTGTGTGTTGCCAAAATCGTACAATGTATCAAGAGCAGTTATCTACGAGTATTTTTAAAGACAGGTGAATAAAGTATACATGGGCGTGAAGAAAATACGATCGAGTATGATTAGCAAGTGGCATTGTTTAATTTAAAATAAAATTTTCCCTCACACAAAATTATAATTATTGTATAGGTTTATAACACAAACAGTACACACAATATTGCTCATCGTTTGAAAGAAAAAAACAACAACATGAATACGTATGTCAATTTATAATAAATATTTAAACACCAAATAAAAACAGCATCATTCGACATCTTTTGATTTCAATGCTTCATGTGTCCTTACATTAGAAAATGTTGATCAACGAAATCTGATTCAGTGTTGTAATGAACCCTTCTACCCATGCGTTTCTGTCCCTCATGAATATCCGAAACCCTGTTTCGTAGAGTTGTCTAAGGGCAGATAACTGCGAATTGTGTGGAACTCCTCCATATCCGAAGTGTGTCTCCATAGCAACCTGTCTGACGTCATCAAGGTATCCTGCGGGAATCATTTGCAGCAGGGAACGCCATTCATAGCCCTCTATGTCCATGTTTAGGAGGTCAATGGATTTCTATGCGTACAGAATTGTTGTAAAAATCAGGACAAATCTTATAGTTAAACAGGTAAAATGTAATAAGAAAACACAAATAAGTTAAAACTGGCAAATACAATATTAAATCCATAAAATTATTATTTCGTTCTCTCGAGATAAGAATCTTGTTTCAAATAAATATATCATTAAAGAAAATAAATGACAAAGAATGGACGCAATCTCTGTGTCACCTTAGTTTTCAGATAAATGGTATACGATTTATAATCAGTTCATAATCGTTTTCTTTTGGATAAGTATAATTTTGTCAAATTTATACAACGTACATGTATTAGACACAAAGAAACCTGTAACAACCATTTAATTTTCAAAAGAGCCAATGTACACGGACGATTTCTCTTTTAAACATAGTCTGTGCTTATGTTGTTGCTGTGGTTTTTTCTTGACTTTTTGTTACTCGACTGTTGACGGAAAATATCTGGGAAATTCCTTTTACAAAAATATGTGTTCTACACAATTCCAATGATACAATAATCGTAAATGACAGACAGTGACTTACACAATACCAAAACAATTCATGTCAATAATCGCCAAAATACTGGTTCAATAGCCAAGACATTTTCCTTACTGCATAAACAGCCAACTCATTATCATCCTCAGAATATGGAAGTATACGCTTTGAATATAAGCCTTGCTCTGTGAAAAGGGGGGTTTAATGCATGTGCGTAAAGTGTCGTTCCAGATTAGCCCGTGCAATCCACACAGGCTGATCAGGGATAACACTTTCCGCTTGTATTATATTCTTCGTTTAAAGGAAGACTCTTCTTGACGAAATTCCAGTTTAGGCAGAAAGTGTCGTCCCTGAAACGAAACTTTACGCACATGCATTAAACCCCCTTTTTCTAAGAGCGCGTCCCATATAAGGTGTTGTTTACATTCGAGTGTCCGAGTTCATTTCTAATGGCCCCCAGAGTTCTCATAGTCCAGCCTTGTGTGTTGACCGTATTCTCTCCAGAAAGGCCCCAATTGTAAAACCAGACATGCTCTGAAATGCGTTGTGACGCCTTCTTCATGCTGTCAACAAAACAAGAGCTACTGAGGGTCTGTTTTCATCAAACAAAGTTAATTGTATTTCAAATAATGGTTGTGCATGCTACATGTATAACCTTTTTCAAATGTAATATTTTACTCGTACTTATTAATTCCCATGGCTATAACTGTCAAAGCCCTACGGAAACACTTAATTTTTAAATGTACTTAAAATGAACATTCCAGAAGTTTCAAATGGTTTATGTCCTGAATCCATTACATTAAAAATCTTAAAGAAAATTGTGAATATAAAATCAAGGACTATATCCAAATTATAATAACGATTTGTGTTCGATGACTACCGTATCTGCACGATATTTGGAAGCTAGGATGCTTGATAACAACTTCGGATGTTCACATTTTGGCAAATTGACCATTTTCAAAAAAGCCATAGATGCAAAAACAATGTTTACATTATTTCCAAACAAGTTACATAATAAGACTCAGAAAAATGTTGAAAAATCTAATAGGTTTCTTATATGAATAATCATCAATCGAAATCGGTAAAATACAGCATTTATTACGCCTTTTATCAATAATTTGGAAAAAAGTGTATTACTAAAAAAAAATTAAAATACACTGTGTATGTCTAAAGTCTGAATGGTGAAGAGGTAGCGAACAAGATTTAGCTTCTAGAGAAGCTTCTAGCTTGTTTTATATTAACTTTGTTCTTATGGGGTTATATTAGAATATTTCGAAAAACTCTATTTGTGTAAGTCAAAACGTTTCATGGAATTTCTTTCCCACATACGAAAATCTCTGATTAAGTCACATAAGTTTCGCCTTATTCACAAGTATTGTGTGATATGGGGTCAGTCCATAAATACTGGGCGAGGGGATAACTGGAGTCAGATATGAATTTACTGCACTTTAACACTACGCACTCGGTCAGTTAAGAATCCATGAACTCGTACATTTATTTCATTTAATATCATTATTTAACAAAGAAACCAAAATGTTACCAATATTTTATTGCAAAACAGAGATGTTTCATTACCAGATATCAACTACTACGGACATTATATTGAATCATTCACAATCAGCATATGACCAGAATAAACCCTACAAAATGAGTATACGGGATATGTTGCTAGTCGGGTAACGTGCATTTACCGCATATACATACACGGTTGTGTTGAGTATTCCTTGCAGTAAAGCCCCATTAACACTCAAGTGTTCGAATATTTCGTAAAATATTTCGTAAAATAACGTTAACCCATAAATAATCAGTGTTCCTTATAGCAATAGCCAAAATTGCAACGCTAGATGTGGTCTTGTAACATATATTAAACAAGATACAAAATGCTCGTTTTTTTTTTTTGTGTCACAATATATTCCATTTTAATNTTTAATAATATATTCTATTCTAGTATCTATTCATACGACACACAAACACAAACATGAACATGTGTTGAATATATTTTACCACAAAAATAAAATAAAAAAGAATTTGTTGTATCTTGTGACATTTATGTTACCAGACCACAAGTGTCTTTTGAGCGTTAATGGGGCTTTAATACGAAACTTACACTATTGCTTACCTTGGATTAAAGCAGTAAACATCGCATCCAAACATATTCACTGCTGCATTGCTAAACGAAAAGTCAGTGTGTATGCTGAAATAGAATTGACTGTGATTCAAAACATTAATTTTATCATATTATAATGCTGAACTCGTTTTCACACAAAGGTGTCTGATATATTTACGTTTAATATAAGGTCGAATGAATATATATTGTGCCCCCCCCCCTCCCGCACTCNCTCCCGCACTCGAATAACGTTCTGATGTACACTCGCCCGATGTAGAATTTCGTCTACACCTAATGTATTTATACTTTGCGTACAGTAATAACAACGATTTTTAAATTGCAAAATCTTTGGCGAGTTGTGTTTGTTTTCGTGCAGATTAATTGTAAAGGTATATATATATATACCTATACGAATAATCAATTGCTGCACTAATGCGGCTGATTATATATGCTATTTTAAATCCTGCCGAACGAGTGTACAATGCACACATCTGAATGAGTACACACAATGAACCTTTCCAGAGGAGTGAAATTAGTATATTATAATTATGCATCCACATGAATTATGATACACAAAGAGATAACACAACAGCCACACACGATTATAGAATTTACCTCCCACTGTTCTATAACATAATGAAGTGTTTATTTAGTAAATGTAATAATTTGAACCCACCCAAATGAGTATATGATGCACGGAGCACGCGGTCTGTATGGCTCGTCTATACAGATATCCTTTCCCCCGTCCTTTAGAGTCCCCACCCGAACCACGTCCTTACACAGCGTCTGAAGGCGGTTAATGTACCTGCAAAAGATATCTTCATTCCATACATTAGGTTGATGTTCCTGAAAAAGATTTCTTCATTTCAAACATTCAGTTGATGTACCTACAAAAAATATCTTCATTCCAAACAGTAAGTTGATGTACCTCCTGCAAAAGATATCTTAATTTCAAACATTATGTTTAGATTACTAATTATCAACCAAAGCATATTGATGCATTGATGTGTATTTATGTTTAGTACTGAACTCAATTGGATAATGAACGCTTTTTAACCTGGTACATGTGTCGTTAACTGCATGTGCGTATTAGCATGATACATCTTTGTCAACGGCGATTTGGTGTGGATTGTCGTCAAAGTAGGATGCGATGTTGGTTTTGTGGTTTGTATTGTATATTGTTTGGTTGTCTTGAAAGAAGTGGGCATTGTTGTTGAGTGTGTGGTTGTTGATGGAGCTAATTGTGTTGGTCATTGGATGCACTTGTAGTTAGTTCGTTATTGATGTTGTTGGTGATTGTGTTAGGTTGTAAAAAGGCAAAGAGCACACTGAACACATGCCAAAAGAAGCTGAAGTGGACAAATGGATGAAATATGCCTACGCCTACGGGAAGACGAGCAGACAAGAGACCTTAACTGATCCTCGATCGTCCTAAGAACGTCGTTAACGTTTTTTAGGACTATCTACTACAACCCTTTCTAGCGCGTTTTTTATCCAAACGTTGGCTATTTGTCAGTGGTCCTCTTAAAGAAGTGATAGCGACGTTATGCGTGTACAATCCTTAAAGTGGACATGGATAACTGCATGCGCAACATGCGATCCTTGTCAGGCAACAAACCAACTTATAGCTTTTGCAATGCTACTTTTTCTAAAGAAGAAACGTTCAGGGAAAACTAAACAAGGACAATACGGACAATATACAAATTATAATAAAATACTGATTAGAGTATATGGCAACCGATGTCAAACGAAGATTTTCCTTGCAGCTATCATAACAAAGCTTTTTTTCAAAACCTATTGTTCTACTTACTGAACGCAAATCGATGGGAGTGTAATGGAAACAAACACGTAACTAATTTTAATTCGTAGATTTGAAAACAAAGTACACACGTCCAATATATCTGTTGCCATTCCTTATTGGTCATGTTCGACAGCTTTTCGTCATTCGGGATAATGAAGTCACGTGATTCTTCTTCTTCCTCTTGCTTTGTCTGAAATCAACACATTTTAACAACATGACATAATTTTGCAACGGCGGTAGCGTACAGTCGTTTCTTGCGGTTAAGGAACTTGATCAATGCAATTAACAATTTGTTGCCATGACGATAACACAACATTAATACACCTTGATAATATGCACATATATTTACATAAAGAACATAAATGTTAACGAATGTATGACCTCTTTCTAAAATGTTTAACATTAACGCTATTGTGCAATGAGTGGCACACAATAACTTACTGATTCGTGGCGCTCGGAGAAAAAATAGTTGTCTCAAGACGGATTAAAAATACCTCTTATTCAATACAGTTAGCTTTCAACTCACAAGTGACAACCATTGAAAATATAGCACGGTTTATTTGAAAAACGTCGATATACATCTGCAAGGATAAGTATTCCATGTGTTCAATGTTCATGCCGTTTTGTACATATGAAATTAATCAACATAAACTAGTGTTACATCAGTATGTAACAATTTAACTTTGATACATCTCACGCATCCACCAACATATTAAAGAATTATCTCAAACATGTTCACGAGGATTGTTACATGCTGACATATGGACAAGTAATACTTCCATACAGAATGATAGGCTTCTCAGTATTGTTCAAATAATTTCTCATAGTTTAAATAGTTTAAAGACGAATTGTACGGATGAGTTAAAACATTATCATATCAAACAAACATCGAACAAAAATAAGTGGGGAAGGGAAGAGGCTTTACTTGATAAACTCTTCACTCTTTCATATTATATTTAATTTCGGAACTTACCCAATCCATTGCAGCTTGCAATATCTTCATTTTCTCGAGAGCATAAAGCCACGCGACACATAGAAACACCAGGACTGCGAAACTAACAATGCGTGCCCTCCTCATGATGAATCGTGATAACGGCTTAGATAGCGCATTAATCATCTGGTACTTGCCCCTGTAATGAACATGTAAACACATAGTTTTAAGTTTTTAACAATTAAATCAAATCAGTATTATATACTAGTACATCAAAGACGGGCCGGAATTCACAAGACAGTGGTCTGTGTAAGGCTAAGAGACGATCACAAATACATCACGACATTTTCTTTCAACCCACTGATTTCAATGACCACTATTTCTCGTTGATTAACGACGTAATTGTGTCGGGACTACGACCGACCTTGCTTATATGCAAAACGACTATGGCCAACGGGATCTGAGTCTTTTTGTCCCGAACAAAAAACTAGGTTTGCATTAAATTACACAAGAACATGGTCAAATGTGTTCGAAAATGTAGACACTGACAATATATGTAATGCATTGGATGTTCCTTTGCTCCTGTGCTTAACATCAACAATGAATAATAACGTGTATTTGTATATTATTACCAAACCGTTGGGTATAAATTACCAAAGGATGTGTGTTGAGTAGGTTTTGCCTCCCTTAATAAAAAAAATTGAGAACGAGGATGACGATGTTCAAGCTGGACTTGCCTTAAGAGACATTATATGTTCATTTAATAAAATATTGAATACAATAACACAATTTGGTTTAATTTTACGTTTGACGTTTGACAGCTGAAACAATTTTTGCATAGCTTGATATGTTTCCGAGTCTAATTTTATAATGCAAAATATAATTAACGATCACAACCTTTGATAACGTTATATCTATTTATAAAAAGATGAAAAGGGTAACTATTACCTACTAGCTGTAAAGCTTTGCAAAATAACCTGTTTTTGCCCGATTTCGATTCGGTCTTATCAATTAACAGGTAAAGTTTCATTATAATAGTCTTAATGTCAACATTGGTATAGATTAACTTTCTGGTAATTTACATCAACTGATGGGTCTCAAAACATGGTTTTCAAATGTATAGAATTATTATGTTATTTCAGATAAACACTGAATTTTAAATTTGCATATACATGTACACAAAATATCACTTTAAGTATTCTCAACCAATGTTTAATGTTTTATCGCACAAGACAAATATAATGAACTAATTTTGACCTATCTGTCCAAGTTAGCAATGTACCGTTTATGTTTTTAGCCAGTCAGCACAGTTGGCATAGCTTTTTCTGTGATAAATTGAGAAGTTTAACTACTAACATTTTACCAAAATAAAAGATTGCATTGTAGGCTTCAAATGCAACATGAATTTATGATTTCATAATACCAAAAGCAAATACGAACACGTGAATAAAATCCCGATCTGGGATACAAAATACGAAATATGCAAATAAATTATAACAATTTGTCTCGATATGTTTTTCTATGAAACACAAGTCGATACATTTGAAAATATATACATGTTTATTACGCTGTTATTGGTAGTTTAAGAAAACTAAAAGTTTGTTTGTTTCCACTGACAATTTGAAAAACAAAACAAGCCGACTTGATATATTATTCAAAGCATATCTCCGCATAACAAAGACAAAATTAATTTGGAAAATAAATAAAGTAATATAATAATTGTATCTTTTCCAATACTTATTTAAAGACCTCAATTGAGTTATTAGCTTGTAGCCAATCTGGTCTTTAATGAGCTTGTTTAAATGTCTTCTGTTTGAAACATAAAATGCAGTAGTTTAAATAATATTGCTGTCCATCAATCTATAACATAAATATATTTAAAGTTAATAATCCCCGTCACCACAATTTATACAAGATTAATAATAAGACTTTCCAAAATACAAACGAAACATTTTAAATTATAAGCGTAACTTACCAGGCAGAAATCCATAAAATGAATCGACCGAACGATTGAATATTGCTATAATTTGATCTCTGTTAATCAAAGCACTGAATGCATTGAATGATATAGCCATTGTGTAACACATGGCAAAAAACTGTTTTTAAAGCAGCATGATTTCGAATAGAAAGGAAAAGTTTAAAAAGATTTGCTTGACTTTGTATTTTCGAAAATATGTTTTCAACCATGATTAACATATACTTATTCATAAACCAGTCATTTGTAATTTTGAAATAATATTTTACTACACGGAATATTTTCAGTTTAAAAATTGAACAACGTCCGATAACACTCACTGATGAACGTGATTCACAGTCCTTGCAACAAGTTGATATCAGTTTGAAAGTAGTGCATGTAACGGCGTGCATAAGAGGATGCAAAATATGTTGTTGTTCATGTCCATCGTACATTTAATCATAAGTTCATAATAATATTATGAATACGCGAACAACTACCAATTTTGCATTATGGGATTTGGCAGTGTTAATACAAACACTTAGTTTATTCATGTATATATATTATTTGATCATACATCTATCATTTACCGCTTTCAATCACCTCGTGTATATTAATTGCTCCCAGCAATTAACATGAGCTTCAAAGAACATCAAAGAAAATAAATGTGATTGATAGTTACAAAATTCAATAATACTGTAATTAAGTACTGTATTTGGTTAGGCGTAAGTTACTACTTTACAACTAACTATCTGTAATATCTCTATCGAGCCCCGTGTGTATTCATAGCATTTACCTTGGATTTTGAACGATGTACACAAATTTTGCAACAAGTTGCTATCAAATCGTTATTTAAAACTGTTCGATGAATTAAGAAGTCCGGACAAGCTGTGTTATGTCCTAGTTTTATTAGTTTTTGTTATTGATAATCAACACAAATGTTGACTTTTAGCTAGTTATTTACGACCAAATGTCTTTTGACAGTGTATTGTCAAACCATTTTACCAAAGATCTAGTTTTGTCTTTACAGTAGCTATAACATGTGAACAAAGCTTCTCTTCAAGACAACCATACCATGTAAACCGTTTTCATTAAATTTAATTATTTCAGATAATGGATAAGAATAACATGTGTAGCACGTGGCTAATTCGAATTATATGTTTCGAATGACAACTATTGTAACGCGTTCATTAATATTTATGACATCACACCTTTACTATGCACTTATGTACTTCACCTGAATGTACGCTTCTAGCGGTAACAAGCTAGGGATTTAAAGTTCGAACCCCGCTTAGTCCTAACCTAGTAACCCGGCGTTATTGTGGGGCGTTAAACCGATTGGCAGTGTTCTAATAGTGGTTAAACCGAGCATTTAACGACAAACGGTCGTCTTTCAAACTGGACGTCTCCTGTATCTCTCAAATATCTCAAATAACAAAACTAACACAAATTAACTCATGATATAAATAAAATGTATGTTTTCTTGAACAAATATGGCAGAAAGCTATATGTATATAGCATCACATGCATATTGTACTTACTTGAAGAAACCTAACAGATACATACAAATTTCAATCACTGTATCTATAACAGTATATCACATGATCTTGCAAAACGTAATCGGAAAAGTCAACCTTAGGTGGCCTTTGCTAACATATACTTTATTTATATTTGTCCTGAATCAAAGCATGGGCATAGAATTAATCAAATAGCTTTGCACAACAAAAACGTTTCATCATTTTAATATGTCATTTGAAGATTCCGTCCGATAATAATTAAAAAAATGAGGATCTGGGTAAAAAAAAAGAATGATACAAAGAAGCTCATCCATACAAATGACTGCCACCCAAATCTGCATTAAAGAGTCTCCGGTCGCTCATTCACTTTTAAATGGAATACATAGAATTTATAGATAAACGTCATATCAGCTTCCACATTTCACTTGTCCTGATGTTTTGTAGAAAATACAAGTGGTGAAGTTGAACATGATTTTGGGCTAGAAGCTAATTTTAATCAATCCATGGTTTACCGGAATTGCGACAAAAAAACATGTGTTGGATGACACGACCCAACGTGGCGCTCGTCGAAAGAATATGCTTAGGTCCGCCCAAATATTTATATAACTATAATAGAACATGTATGTGCTGAAATCTGGGGCCATGTATTGTATGTTTATATTTGAAAGATGGATTGAACAAAAATGCTCTCCTTATAAAGTGCTTGAATTTTAACTTTTTCCTTGAAATGTGATGAAAAGGAGTAACCAACAATATTTAATTCAATGCCAGTAATTAGCTTTTGGTTAATTTTCTGGATTGAATACAATTCATGTATATCTATTAACACATGATCATCATTTATAAACCAAATGTTTCATAAAAATTAATAAATGAATAAATAAAACAAACCACTATCAAATAATAAAATACATAAAACTCGTCTTGTGTAAATACTTCACGTCAAACAATTTCTTTGAAACCGTATTTAAGTAATCTCTTCATTTGATGTAGACTATATTCTATTTACCCTGTGGTGCCCACCGTATGCAACCGAATAGTTTAGCCTGAGCGTTCCTTTCCAAAGTGAATTCAATTGAATCAATTCAAATGATTTTGTTAAAGATGGAAAACGCTTTTCCCAAATCAACTTCAAACAAACATAACCAATATTTTGAGATGAAGCACTTGCTGGATTGCAAACAAATGAAGGAACACACATTGGCATAGGTTATCAAGCGTCAATATTGACAACAAAACACAAATCATACAGTTTTCATGATTAATATAATAAAACATAATCATTTATATAAAACATAGTTCAAATCTAATTATAATTATACTTAATTTAGTTCCAATCGCATCTTTTTGTTTCTTCGATATGTTAAATATATTCTTTCCAATGAATCAATACCAGTTAACTCATAAATGTCCGGATTGTCTCTTCAACTTCGCGGTTGCAAACAGGACACAATTTCAAGTCACGTGCACACTCGATACACATCACGTGATGCGCGCATGGCAGAAACAACGCGTTTGATTGGTTTGTTTTGCATTTGTCGCAAGTCAGCATGCTCTTTAAGCGTGTATTTTCTTCGACGAATGTGTCTAAAAATATAAATGTATAACAATGAACTGCCAATATAATGATCCATGATATTTTAAGCATATTTCGATTTATATTATAAATTGATATTGTATATACATATATTGTAGTAGTATTTATTTTGACCTTGCAGTCAAGGATAACCCATGAAAGTGCAAGCACTTATTTCCAATGGGGTCCTTTGGTTTTGCTGAAGAGACAGCGGGTATAAGACACAGTTTTTGAGATACAAGGAATCCGGGTGCGATACCCTAGCTCTTTGCGAATAGATCCCTTGGTTCTTTTACGTGCTCAGTGTATAGCACCGATACACGCGAGAATTACCTGGGTTTCATACCAGTACATCTCTAGTTGGGTGGGAAACACTTGAAGCATTTCTGAAATTTCCAGTGCCCCGTATATATGGAACGTATAACGTTTTAAATGACATACACAGATAATAAATGTGGCAGTGTATTGCATTTCTTAAAAAGAATGTCGGAACAAGCACATAACTATGTTTTGTTGAATATCTTATTAACGTTAAAAATGCACGCGTCTTTGATTAGAATCACTCACTAGGATCGATTATTGATTGGCTTTTTGTGTTTGTCTAATTATTAATAAACTGGATGGTTTCATTTCCGAGATAATATCATAGATATTAATAAAATTATTGTATTTAAGAAACATCAAAGCAAATTTAACGTTTGTGTTAAACAAATTAAACACTAATATAATTACCTGATATATTTCGACGTGATGTTTCTTCAATGTCTTTCTGAATCTGATCTATTTTATTTATTATATCATCAATGTTAGGGCAGTGAATACCTTAAAGCAGAAAACATTAATATATATTTCGGTATGCTGAAAACGTGTAATCTGTTACTTGTATTTGAAAAATTAAGTGCGTTACGACCCTCTAAATTCCATATTCAATATTATGTACTAGTGATAACAAAATAGAACATGGCAATTCAGTCGAATATCTTTTTATTTTGAAAAGTACAGTTTATTGTTAACATACATATATTTAACGACCGCGCGTTTTACATAGGCACATGGGAATAAATGGTAAAATAAAAGTCTTTAATGGAGAGCACTTGGATATATATTCAATTTTTTGAAAAGAAGAAACATTGAAAATGATTCATATAATGCATAATGCATTTTATATGGATTAAGAAGAGAGCCAGTTATAAATTGCAATATGCGAATAGCCGTAAACTTAGAATGTTATGTCTGATATATGGTTTGACTCCACACAGTCTTTATATTTATTTTTATCCTAAGTTGTACTTGTTAACTGGTGTATTGCGCTTACGGCGTTTCCAACTTAAAAAGAACTGTTTCAAATACAAACCGTCTTGTTGTAAGCGTTCTACGGATGTGTCAACAATGTCTGCGGCAAACCCCATGTCTGTGCACGTTGTTTGCAGGGATGTAAGGTCAAAACCGATGCTGATTTCGTTAGGACTTGAAGGTGGTCCGCTGGTGGTATTCTAGATTTATACATGCACATAGCTCAAACAAATTTTCATATTTTATCTATTTGACATAGTATTACCTACAATGTATATATATATATATATNATAAATATACTAGACATCCCTAATTTGGGAAATAAATTGATCCAATTTAGAAGGATGGGAGAGTCCACTCGGCATAAATGGGTTAACAACGTCAATGGCAGCATTGCGCTGTGGAATTATTACTTGACTGAACATGATAAAGCTTTCGTGGTAGTTTCATGATATAGTACATAGTATGATCATTGTCAGGTTTACTGTTCAATGATATAAGAATAAAATGAATATTTCACTATCATGTTGAACGATGTTTCACTTAAGAATGAAAATCTATTATCTAAATTAAACATTGAAATCGGCTAAATACAAATCTAAATGCAACAACCAGTTATTTAAGCTATAAAATCTAATTAGTTACTGACCGTAGACGCCACTTCAAATTGATACAATTACGCATAGATGTACCAAAAAATAATATGTATAAACGTTGATACTTAATTTAATTTTACTAGAAAGATAATTTTATCATTACCAGCATTGTAGTAGCTTCATTTGTAATTCGCAGATCTGGTTCTCCATTGACTTTGTGGGCGTATTCACAATGCGGGAACCATTTGCAATGCTCGGTCCATGGGTCATCACTTTGTTCCCAGTTCCGTAATCCGCCGCTGCAGGAAAAACAGCGAACCTCGTCGCCAACACCTGAAGGAAACAAAATCTTAAGGTTACAACCAACACATATTTTTTATTTGTTAATAATAAAATGAGGTACTTATATGATATATTACTTCCCACACATCTTAATGTTCCGTTTCACACTATTTCACATTATTATCAGATATATCACACGATATTCTACAAAATGAAGCGTTGATATTGAAACACAAACATCACAAATTTCGTATATGTAGTACAAGTAAATATTCGTTAAATAAAATTAATAACCATCTAATAAATAATCATTGTCAATGCTAATCGCTCAGATTAAAATAAAATTCAATGACAAATGCATTGGTTTTGTCAACAGATGCGGCACGGTATTTACATTTAATGCAAAATATTAACCCATTTATGCCTAGCGTCTAGAAAAAAAGGCCTTGGCAAACAGCGAAGACCCAGATGAGACGCCGCATGATGCGGCGTCTCATCAGGGTCTGCGCTGTTTGCTTAAAAGAATTTCTGTAAGAAATATTCTAAATATTGAAATAAATATACTAGACATCACTAATTTTGGAAGTAAATTGATCCAATTTAGAAGGATGGGAGAGTCCACTAGGCATACATGGGTTAACACTACGAGGGTAATAACCTGTGTAGAAAAGTCCAGCTTCGGCTAGTTCCTGTGGCAGTTTGGTACAACGGAAGTTGTTACTTTCGAACGTCAAAAGGCGGGATTCCAAGGATCTGTACTGGGGATATCTGTCGACTTGATTGCCGGCTGAATAAAGAATAGTACATGACGTATAAGGTGACAATGAAATAAGATATTACAATAATGCATTTGTTATACTATTTATTATATAAGAGTTCTAAGGTCATATAGTCGCTTTAAAAACAAACATAACATTTCAAAAAACTTCTTCTTGATTTCGCGATATCTTACAGACTCCGTCACAGTGACGTTGACGACCATTGTCTTGCTCCATCATACATCGGGCTTCTTGTTAACATATTTTAATCATTACCAGCTAAGTTTTTTTCTGTCTTTTCAATCTTATTACAGAGAACTACATAAACACTTTATAAGAATATAATGAATGTTTTGACGAAACTATCAGGAAGTTGGACCATAACAAATATGTAAATCCCGAGGAGGGTTGACTCAGGGAATAATTTATACATATAAAACATAAAGTGATCGAGTAGATACAACGTTTCAAGTTCAACCCTCGAAGCGTGGTAGTTTACCTGCCGAGATTGCACTCCTCCTGGACCAAACATAGCCTCCAGATACGGACATGACTTTGCGGCATTAATGTGTTCAACCAAGGGGCTATCCGCCACGGTAAAATCTTTAAGCCCTATGCCACATTGGAAACATCTGATGAGGTCACTTTTTCCTGCAATACAACGAAAATAAAGATCATAAACGAAGAGCTCAATAAGTGTCTTCTCGCGTAATGTACATACAGGAGATTTGCAAGAATTAAAAATAAGAAATCTAACAAAAAACACGTATTTATAAATTGTCAAATGAGGTTTTTTAATGTACATGTATATGCAAGAAAAATCGTGGCATACAACAAACAGCGAAAAAAAAAGATCATTTTAAATGAGCTATGAAAAATAGCTGCTTTTCCATAAAACGTATTATGTTTGGTTTTTATCATATTCTAGCTTTATGTATACAAATATGTAGAAAATGTGTTTTCGTGAACCATATCCTAGCTACCTGTGTAAAAGAATCCAGCGATAGTACATTCCTCCGCAGTCGGATTGTTGTGAGGCCAGGATAAAAATGACTGCAACCTACTCAACTCCGTGCTGTATCTAGGATATCTTGGAGGTTTCAGTTCCGTTTGAACAGTTACATGTTGTCTTGATGGGGTTGCTTGAGAAGTGCTGTTGGTATACCATTCTGGTATGTGACTACTATTATCGTTTGTAATTGGTTGCGTTGACTGAGCAGAGAACCTTTCTATCGAATGGCTTCTGGCAACGTTGTTAGTTGTTGAATAACTGGAGTAATTGGAACACGAAGCACAGTCTGTTGGTGGGTTCGATATCGTTAATTCTTGATTTGGTATACATGCACTGCGTGATGAAAATCTTGATCCAGATGGTACTATGAGTGCTTTGTCTGAATCCAGTTTTGCCACTGAAATACTTGACCCATGTTGCAATGTGTAGTTTGGTACGTCGACCGGACAGTCTTTGGAAGCAATATTCATCTGAAGAGATGAGACAAAAGCATCGATTGAATAAAATATGTCTCTTCTAACTCTTTATAAGATCCTTGTTTATTTTATAAACCATTTGAAACCTTCAGGTGAAGAATAATTGACTAAAATACTTGATGGTATTCATAAACTGTTTCACCTGTTTATATCCTTTGTGTCGTTTTCGCAAAAGTATCCTGTCACGTTGAAGAGTCAGCTATCTTTCGTTTTCCTGACTCCACGTGTAACGTCTTTTCTTTAAACAAGAATGTTAAATTCCTACATATTTCTTCGGCAAACAAGCCCACGATCTCCTTTAGAACATTAATGGCAACAACGAGTTCAACCGCAACTATGTTTCAGGAAACTTAAACAGAGAAGTTGTAGATTTTCCAATTTCCGTAGCACCTTTGTTTCCATGACTACTCTTTACCATGTAGTAAATTGCTTTATCTGCAGCGAAGAAGGCGTAGTCTTCCTTACAAGATTTAGGTCCTTGTTTATTTTGTTGTTATGGCCTCTGAAAGAAATGTTCATCGAAAGTAAACTTTTATTTAAACAGCATCGTTTTTACGTTGTTCAGACACTAAGTTTGTAAGTAACGACAACACACCACTAAGTACATGTTCATTAATCATTCGGTCGTCAACCAAATACAAAGAAGAAGCGACCACAAAAAAAATACCTTAAAATCCCCGTATGAATGTTAAATGATTTTTTTCTAATCTCAGCTTGGCGTTGTTAAACACTCACCATGTGTTTCAATGGCAAATCAATACATTCATTATTCACATTGCATTTTAAAGACTTTGCCATATCATGTTAAGGTATGATTCGTAATCAGCTTACAAAATCAAATGGCGTTTTGCCAATATAAACAATACATGCTTTACATTTTGGTAACTGGAGATATGAATTAGGCGCCGAAGCACGTAGAATACCTCAATTAACGAATCGTGCATTCTGAAATCCCTCATAAACATGTATATTGCTAATCAGACTCAAAGTTTAGAAATGAATTGAATTTCTCTTTAATATAATATAATATAATATAATATAATATAATATAATATAATATAATATAATATAATATAATATAATATAATATAATATAATATAATATAATATAATATAATATAATATAATATAATATAATATAATATAATATAATATAATATAATATAATATAATATAATATAATATAATATAATATAATATAATATAATATAATATAATATAATATAATATAATATAATATAATATAATATAATATAATATAATATAATATAATATAATATAATATAATATAATATAATATAATATAATATAATATAATATAATATAATATAATATAATATAATATAATATAATATAATATAATATAATATAATATAATATAATATAATATAATATAATATAATATAATATAATATAATATAATATAATATAATATAATATAATATAATATAATATAATATAATATAATATAATATAATATAATATAATATAATATAATATAATATAATATAATATAATATCATTTAATT
>VMBQ01008605.1:0-37665 GCA_007657795.1 Dreissena rostriformis
CAAATATTGCAGATTATTGTTACATGTCTGCTGTGCATGTTTAATAAATTGAAAATGATGCATTTCCCAGTAATTTTTATGCATTGTATTCTATTACTCAACAAACTATTTTTTTCGGCAATCCAAATTATCGTATCACCATGGATGAAGCAGACATAAATGATTGCTTCCATAAACTTATGAAAAAATAGTTAAAAACACTCTGAAACCTGCGATCGTAAAATTGACATGATAGTGGGTCGCATATGAGTGCGCACTCTTGTGGGCACGTGCGTCCGTACTAAATAAAAACAATCAAACTAAACAGAAAATTATTTTATCATTTTATAATGTATGTAATTAATAAAAATATAAATAAATAAATGAATAATTAAATAGTTATATGAACTATACTGATGTATAATATACGCTGATAAATAAAAAAAGATAAGTTATAAGCCCCGCTAGTTTTATAACATTCACTTACATTTACTATAAATGCGCCTGTACAATGTACTGAGGAGGGATATGAACATGTCATTCTGATGTTCGAATTAACTGCAACATAACTAATTTCATACAATAAAAATATGTCTTGCGTTTTCGAAGTGTGTGGGTGTACGTGTGACTTTCAAAGAATAGCTTACATATCTATGATTGCAGGCCTTTATTCATTTAATTGAAACGTTTTATCAATAAATGGTGCATTTAATAATTATGATTTCAGAAATAATCTCCCATCATTAACCTGTTTTACTTGATAAAACTTGATTTGCTCGCATATACATAACTTTAAATAATATTCCCTCAAGGCGTAGGTTTTGTCCGCATTGCAAACTATTTACCGACATATATATGTTTCATATTTGAATTGAAATATGGCTGGATAACATGTCAATGACACATTGTCACAAACAAATTATTAACATTATTTCAAAGTTTATTTGTCACAAAATGCTTGATTTCAAAGTGAATGGTTGACATTATTTCGAATTTCAGACAGACGATTGCATCATGGATAAAGTTGATTGGAACTGCACCGAAGACACGCCCTCCGTGCCCCCCAAAACCAGCACGTTGTCACATTCGGAAGTGGCAGCCCTGCTCGACCAATACAACCAGGACCAGGCCTTCCGGTACCTTCCCGTATTCGTGTTCTTCCTTATCATCTTGGTCGTAGGAACTATTGGCAACAGCCTTGTCCTGTTTGTTTACTGCAAGATGTTTAGAAAAACTTCGTCGAACTATTTTATCGTTGCTATGGCGATATTTGACCTTTTGGCGTGTGTTATAGGTTTGCCAACCGAGATCTACGATCTGAGATATTCGTTAACGTTTTACAGCGGTGCGATATGTAAGATATTTAGATACACTGAAGCGGTTGTTGTTTACGGGTCTGCTATCATCCTTGTTGAAATTGCATTTGACCGATATTTCAAAATCTGCAAACCATTGATGCTAATTCAACTTTACAAGATAAAGCTCATGTGCGTCGTTGCCGGGGTAGCCGCGGTGATAATATCAATTCCAGCACTCATTCTGTACGGGATTTCACGAACGCCTTCGCCGGACGGCCGTGTCCAAGGATACGACTGCTCGATTGAGGAGGCGTACAGGAAACAAGCGTTTTCCAAAATCTATTATCTCATGCTGGGGCTCGTATTTGTTACAACAGTCCTGATCTTATTTGGCTTGTACATTCGCATATGGGTTGAAATTGCACGCAGGAAAAAGCTGGTGATTGGGGATCAGGTACAGAGGCCGAGCAGGGAGGAAATTCCGATGCAAAACTCTACGACGAATGACCAAAAGACCAAGAAACTAAGAGTGGTCCGGTACTGCTCGGAGTACAGCGACGAAGACTCGCAGGACATGGCGTCCAAGGTGTCCTTTCGGCCGACTCTTCAATGCCTCGCGGAGGCGATGACAAAGTTTCGAGTTAGTCGCACCACCATTGTCCTGTTTGCGGTCACTGTTGCGTTTGTTATCAGCTACCTTCCTGGAATCATCATCATGATATGCAGGTCCTCTATTAAGGATCTGGAAAAGAATCAGACTCTCGCCGAGCATGTGATCAGTAAACTGTTCTCGAAGTTTAATTTCCTTAACAATGCGATAAATCCAATTATATACAGTTTCCTAAACCTCAGTTTTAGACGTCGATGTATAGTGTTAATTAAGAAATTATTTGTTTGTCGTAAACGTGAAGTTTGCTTCCGAAAACCGATTTATGATAAAACGGATTCCCAAAAGAGTAATAAGAGCACGAAAAGTTCCAAAAGTGCTAAGATAAGTACGAAAGAGCTTCAAGTATGAGTTCATGTGAACATACGTAGAGTTAAACTGAAATAACTCTCTTGTCGGAATCTGAAAAATGTGAGCATAGTATCTAAGCAAATTGGTGTAGAGTACCAGATATAAGCTGTCTACATGTTATAGGACTAAAATCGCAATAGCATTAATATTGAAACCGGTAAACGCTATTTATCAGATCTGAATGATCAATCATAAATACGGTGTTGAAATAGCATAAATTAAAGTGCAATATATCTTTATATATCTTTATTTGTAAATACCTTGTATTGCGTTACATTCTGTAACATATTTGTATTATCTACGTTTTATATTTATGAACGCTTTTGTTTAATTTTCTTTAGGCGAATAATATGTTAAATATGTTAAAATTACGTGTATACATTTTTATCTTCGCGAGAACTGAATCGTTACAACATTCCATCGGGTATAAAACTGGTATTTCATCAATGAAAAATACAATCTCANGTCGATGTGTTGTTAATGCTATTCTTAATTTACGCCGGTCCTACGTGTTGTTCATTAGTTTACTTGTTTGTTTAATCTTTGTCAGATGTATTTCCTTTATTATATCAATAATAATAGATTTTTTTACAAATGAATTGTTGTTATTTAATTAGAAATACAGCCATTACTATAACATGTTAAATGCCGTAAACTTCAGTAGCGTGTTAACACAACAAACATTCTTTAAAAGGCGATCTCAGGCGCCGATTTTTTTTATAAAATAAATCAGCCTTGTTCAAGAATAACAGGCATAAGTCATTTATTTCATTTATTCATGTTACTTTTTTAAAGATATCTTACACAATATTATTTATGCTGTTCAGTTCCCTTAGTATGTTCAATAAAAACTTGATTCATTTTAAAATGTAGATTTTGCGCACTTTATGCTATATAAAATAAGTGACCTTAATTATGTTAAAACCGATTAAAGAATTTCCGTGAAATCGAGGCCTGTAAATTAACTTACCCATAATTATTTGGTATCGGCAGTAAACTATAACGTCTCGACGAAATATAAATACAACTTTAGATGCGAGTTAATTAATGCAATATTTTGTTAAACTGACAACTTTAATAAGGTTAATAAGTAAGTGACAAGTAACACAAAATTTAGAGAAATTAGCCATTAAAATAAAAATGAATAGTTTTATCGTATTGCGATTTCATCATACTACTATTTGCCACCCCAATTTTACCGTCGATACAAATATAGTTTACAATGAAAATGTAGTGGAATGGTTGTTCAATTATTCGTGTGCAAGGTTTACTTTCATATGTTTGCGTATTATTCTGTGTAATGTGAAACCAAATATTACATTCTAACCACCACAATACACGTAGACGATAGGAAAAGTGTGGGATGGTAAAACCTGTGGTCGTTTGGTCATGATGTCGATTTACATGCATATTGCATCCACGTGTACGTAAAACAGTACTCTATACACATGTACAAACACTGTTTTCTATCCCATAGAATAAAACATACCGTTCATGACATTAAATAAGGTCTTTTACGCAGGGTCACATTTGCATAACACGAACAATCGATGACGTCAGAGCGTGTATCACGACTGAAAGTGGAGTTGTGTTACCGCTTTTTAGAGCAAAGGGATAGACTGGCATAACATGAACGGTTTTTGATATATGTCTATTTTAAAATATTGTGAGTTTTCACATTATATTAAATAAGTATCTTACTAAGGTCATGATTACCTCTCAATTTTGTTTTGATTAAATTTGTTTTTAAAACAAAAGTCTCATTCTTATGTATTCTTCAATCTTTAAGCATCATACAGTATATTATATATATAGTATTTTGATAAATGTATGATTAAGAAATAAGTTAAAAAAAATGATAGTACACTGCATGACAATAAAGTGAACGCTGTATAAGGTAAATATTTTTAGGTTTAATCTAACAGCTTGTATGACGTTAAGAAAAATAATTGTTACGGCGATGCTGACGAAAGTGCAGGCCATACGTGCCTTTTGAGATAATTATCGCGCGTTATTTCGAAATAGTTTAGTCTCAAACAGCTGTATCGTCATTTAGTGAAAAATATAAAACCCATATCCATGTATTTCGGTTAATTTATAATGCGTACTCGCAATGACTACTTTGAGGGCTAAGATTCAGGTAATTATTTATGTTATCCATCAAGTGGTCTACACTCGTTTTTCATTTAAAAATAGCCATCAAAATAATATGTTCATAAAGTATGTCGGTAAAACACGTTCATAATTAACTATACTTATTATTACACAGTTCAATCTTCTACAGTTATCACTTTTAACGCGACTTAAGTGTCGATTAACATATCTTACAATTCATAAGAGCGTAAATATAGTCATCATAGTTTACGGCAAATGGGAACTGGCACTTGAACAATAAGCCTTCGGCAATATTCCTCGATGAAAGCAATACTATAAATTACAAACGTTACACCACCAATTTATCATAAGAGTAAAGTGGATGAAAGGCGATGAGCAAATAATCAGAAGCGATGCATATTGTAGGATTCATTATCTCAAACGTTACTTGCCTCAATGGACTGCATTTATTACTGTTTCGCACATAACTGACACTTACATTTGTACTTAGGGCGGACATAATAAGAAAAACATATTAAATCTGTTCAAATTAAACATTCGTGAACTGATATTTCCGCTATAGGAAACTGATTAGTTGAAATCGGAAACAAATCAGATTGTAGTCCCTGCAACTGTCATTCGGTTCTGTTTTTATTTTTCGTTTTACTTTGAGCAAATTTATTACTAACCATGTATGCTTCATTAAGTATTAAGTTCGTTCTTCTTGCTATTATCTGTGGTTAATTTCTGTAGCACTAACATTTTAATCCGATTTAAGCTATCACATTAGTTACAAAACAACATAGAAACAACGTTATGAACCACTATAAATTACAAGAAGTTTGATAATGTCAACCTGAATGTATTATCAGTTTTTGAAACGTTACTAATTTAATGCAAAACAGCGTTCTACCTATTTGGCAATTATATGCAATGACACAAATGAACAAAAAAAAACGAAAACACACTTATAGAAACCAAGAATAACGAAACGAAAAAACATCCTGGTATATCTTCATGCGAAGGTGAGTTGATCAGCTATAATCGGAACCAGCCACATCATTCCATTGCTCTGACGTCCTAGTGAGGGTATTGTATTTACATTGCTCTTACGTCCTAGTGAGGGTAGTGTATTTCCATTGCTCTAACGTCCTAGTGAGGGTAGTTATTTCCATTGCTCTTACGTCCTAGTGAGGGTGGTGTATTTCCATTGCTCTTTTGTCCTAGTGAGGGTAGTGTATTTCCATTGCTCTTACGTCCTAGCGAGGGTAGTGTATTTCCATTGCTCTTACGTCCTAGTGAGGATGAGTGTATTTCCATTGCTCTTACGTTCTAGTGAGGGTAGTGTATTTCCATTGCTCTTACGTCCTAGTTAGGGAAGTGTATTTCCATTGCTCATACGCCCAAGTGAGGATATTGAATTTCCATTACTCTAACGTCCGAGTTAGGGTAGTGTATTTCCGTTGCTCTGACGTCCTTGTGAGGGTAGTGTATTTCCATTGCTCTAACGTCCTAGAGAGGGTAGTGTATTTCCATTTCTCTTACGTCCTAGCGATGGAAGTGTATTTCCATTACTCTTACGTCCTAGTGAGGGTAGTGTATTTCCATTGCTCTTACGTTCTAGTGAGGGAAGTGAATTCTAGTTGCAATACAATCTTTATCTCTGAATTGTTTAACTCTTAACGTTGATAATTATGATAGCAAATCGATACTATTCAAATGTTTACACATTCATATTCTTGCACCGATTTGTTTGCGCTTAATGGATATAGGGAAATCATTTGAATGATTCACTATTATTTAATCAGTAGCGAATGAAACCCCGATCTGCAGTTATTGGATTCTTTCTCAGGTCTGGAGCAGTTTCAATGGAGCATGTGTACAAAAAGAAACACAAACTAATACGTGAACAACAGTGCATACCTTTTAAGTAAACATTTTTTCTGTCCGTTCAACACGCCTCGTCATTATGTATTTATGCAAATACAAAAACAATATCAAATGATTTCATATAAAGGACGTTGCGAGAATTCATAGATATATCCGCCTTAAAGAATTTTATGTTGAGCTACACTAGCAATTATAGTAGGCCTTATCTTATGGAGCCTCATTCTGGGAAAACCGCGCTAAATGCGTGTGCGTTTATTGTCGTCCCCGATAAGCATTGCAGTTCACAAAGGTTAATCAGGGACGACAATTTACGTCTAAACTGGAATTTCGTTTAGAAGGGACTTCCTTCAAACAAAAAAATTCCTTTAAAGCGGGAAGTGTCGTCATGATTAGCCTGTGTAAACTAGGTCTAGTCTTATCTCGGATGACATTTAACGCTAATTGCATTAAGCCCAGTTTTCCCAGAACAAGGCTCTTATGTTGTTTACAAGATACATTAGGCAGTCGAGGGGACGAATAAAAATATTTCCCCCGTGTAAGCCGAGGCCGATGGTGGACATTACTTTTCGAGGGGGCAATATTTTGCATAATCCGAAAAATATATATGATATTTAGTTTATGGTACCGAACAAAACTGTTGTATTTCAAATAGCAATTTTTTCCACGAAAGTCGAAAGTGTCGTCCCTAATAAGCCTGTTCGGACTGCACAGGCCAATCTGGGACGACACTGTATTTGCATTCATAAAACCCCGTTTTCCAAGAGCGGGCCTGATTTATTAATGTGTTTAACCATATAAAGGTCCCTAAAATATGCACTGTATTGTAGTTAGTATCGGTCGATGTATCATGGTTTATAATTATTTACTCTTTATAACCTCAGACCTAATAGTTGTAGTTTACTAACGTTTTTGTTTTAATTAATTATTTTTCACGACAAACAAATAACAAAATTTACAAAATTATATCTACAAACATGGTCAACAGCAAACAAACATACAATACAGCAGTAATGACAGACTATTTTCAAGCAGTAATGATAATTATGAATTTGTATTTTCTGTGTTTTTTTTATAAAGCTTCCTTTACATGTTAAGATATATAAATAAATCCAGATTTTACATATTTACACACATTAATAATTGCACGTTCATGTCAATAAGCTTAGGAACTTAAAAACGTTTATATAGCGAACACGTCTAATATTATTTTTTTTCGTGATAAACATAAATAAAACTGACATACACCACTGAAAATGGAACTGGTCCTTCAAGGACCTTTGGTTACAACAGCTGCAAAATATATCATCAGTTTACAAGTTATACATGTGTATTAAAATCTGAAGACTCGGAACGGATGTAAGACAGCATTTAAAAAAGCATAAACACGTGAACATAACAGTGATGTGAACAAAATCCATGGAAATAATACAACAACAACAGTTTATGGATGAAGGACTAAATCGAAATGAACCTTTCGTATAAATAATACTACTGTCTGCGAGTACAAAGAAAAGGAACTATTTTGTTAACTTAAACACTTTTCTGAATTGGTTAACGTATGTGTAGGGAAAAGCATTGGAAGGGTCGTGGGTAAAAACTACTTTTAGAAAGTAACATTGGGTGATTAAACGAAGTCAACTTGCCCATTTCATGAGAAATACATGATTAAAGCACTTTCTTAAAACTAAATGTATTGTATGGCAGTCTTAGCTATCTTTTTTCAATTTCAAAGTTATGGATATTTTACGATATTATCCGTATTTTTAATATACTTCCTGTTGACATTATTGTTGCAACGCATAGTGCCATTCAGCTAAGTAGATAAAAGATGAAAAAGTTATATTCATGATAATTAAAAATATAATCCATGCGATGAAATGCGAAGGGAATCTTGACTCTAACTTATGACACATTACACAGACAGAAAGGCAGATGCTAACCAATATCCTAAAATTCATATCAAACCATCAAATAAATCATTATACGCTTAACGTAAATTGTAAAAGGTACAATGTATTGTATAAGCTTTATGTTCAAAATGACATTTAATCTAAAATGTTGAAAGTGCTCAGAAAACGACATATATATGTCATTGGAAACAACAGCTTTGACAGAAAGTGAGGCAAACCAACCCAACGCACTTTGACATGAAACCCTTTGACCTTGACTTGAAAACAACATTGGGGCCTTGCAGATATTGGCAATCTTGTTTACAAGTTGAGAAGAACAAAACTGTGCCGAAGTTATACAAGTATTAGATTGCTTTCATATCGGATATTTATATTTAAGTTAACTTATTTTTACTTTTGACGTGGGGACCATTGTCTCCACAAGCGAACGTTTTTTTTTTCAATTAACCTTTGTGAATTTGGGCTGTGCATGATGGGAAGTACACCCTACATTTTAAGGACTTGTTGTTAACACAATAACTATTAATACAATGAGCAGTTAATTTATTAAAATTAAATACATGCAAAATCTCCACCAGGTTATCCGAGTCTCGATAAATCAGAAAAAGAAACCTTTAATACGAAATACGGAGACAAAGATAAATATTTTGGACGTTAAGATCTTTATTATGCGATGTATTTATTTTTTTATTTATTAATTTTTTTATTATAGTCTCATCATTGTACAGAGTTTATACATGTAATCACGTACATAACACAGTTTAAAATACAGTACATTGCCAATCTAAAAAGATTTACAAGAGACTTTTAATGTTTACATGACAATCTTAGAAACACAATAAGATATTCAAGATACATAGACTATACTTTATATACACATAATACAAGTAAGATATAAAGTAGTAAGTGTTAATCGGGTAAATAAAATCTGCCTTAAGAAGGGATGTTAAAACACCGAATTTTAATAATGAGGCTAAAGCCTTACATTCTCAAAATGGGTGCAAAATAAGGGAAAGTGTTTGATCAGATCTAAACACAATTTGATTAACAATTGAACTTTAGGATGGAGCTAAAACAATTTCACTAGTAAAACAATTGTCATATATTCAATAAAACATGTATCTAGGAATTCAAAACTAAAATATGTCTAACATCAAATTGGTTGGTTTTCAAGTATTTACACTATGATACATTTATTACACTACAAATTGTTATAGTACTTTACCAGTTTTCTTTAATTTAGTATGTTGAAGCAGGTTTTGGCACTATAAAAAGTCTGAATTAGATAATAAAAAGCTTACTTTATCAGTTTAAGATAAGGTTACAAAATGTGCATCTAATTCTTTTGCCTTTTGTAACAAATCAAATCTAATCATATAGAGAACAATGTAACAACACATGCGTCTCATCTTCAATAGTATCTGGACAATGAAAACAAACTCTTTGCACAACTGGCAAACCATTGTATCTTCCTAACTCAATACCAATTGGCGCAGTTCCACTGCGGAATTTTGCATTAGCTCCCCTGTATGACCTTTCATGTATGAGTTACATATAATGGTAGATAACAATGCAGCGTATTTAGATGAAACCACAACTGGGCATCTTATAGGAATAATCTCCTTTTTAACCTTGACCCGTGCAAATAAGAATTTCACTTTTTAGAAACGCGCGACCAATATGTGAAATATCGGTCATCGGACATATCATACGACTAACGGTATTTGAATTGAAGAGATAATTTTGAAATTAATATTGCATTGCGTTCGCATACACCGTACATATTAAGGTACGATTGCACAAAAAATGACCTTGAAGTCTGTATAAAAAACATTCCAAGACAAGGTATCTTTAGTAACAAAACCGAAAGTTCAACAACGGAGAATAATGACAAAACATGTATATATAAAAAATTATATAATCAACACATTTTAATGCAAATACCACGATATAGTAAATTCGATTCACATTAAACTAAGTATCGTGATCAGTTTTATTATTTCCGAATATAAATAAAGAAACTGATTAACACCAATTATACTGATATGCTGCTTGCTAACCAAGTGCATGTACTTATAAGATTGTTTTTAACGTAAATTTTGCTTTTATAAATTTAGCTCAAATTTATTTGAATTTTCTAACAATTCAAACACACATACGACCGAAAGTCCATTCCGGAATCTATATGACAAGCTATCCATACCACATGTAGTACAGCATCACAATCCCCAACCCGAGACAAAACGCAGCCAATAAAAATCTTTTGGTCACCACCTCCGATCGGGCACTGCGGACCGCTGCGGGTTCTACCTGATCTATTGGCACGAGATGTATTTTAACTCTTCCTTGCAGATTATGAATGTTTTTTCTGAAACAATTATTCATAGTTCAGCCGATGCATTCATAGTCATACAGGGCAACAAAGGACTAGGAGTCTAGGTATGACAACATGGTTTTGACAAAGTTTGATACAATCTTTACATTTTATTTCGATCATAGTTATAAAACGATAACAATGCATTTAGTGTATATATATTAATTGAAATGCATTCATTTTAAACGATCATGATTCGAAAAACATACAATTTCATGCACAACAAAACATTATTTTGTACCAAAATAATACTTTATATAGGCTTTTATATATGTCAAAAAGATTTGTCGGGGTAAATAATCACCTTTGGTTATCTCCAGATTTTGTTTGTGTTTCATACTGTAGGCAGGTTATGAATGGAATATTTCATATTTACAATTGAGTTTTAAAATCACATGCCTAGGTCAAAACATAATTTAACAAAAAACTGATATATTAAAATAAATTTCTGGTGAACCATTATCGGGTCATAACATTTAATAATGACGTAATATTTGAAAAGATGTTTGTAAAGACTACACGGCGCTTCCTCTGACTATCGGGTCCAACATGATCTAACTTACAATGAGGTGTTTTATGTAAAATGACGATGTCATCCATGCAAGCCTGTACAAAGGATGCTATGAGCCCTAAAGGGAACAATCTGTTTACAAAAAGTTGTCATTAATTTACGAAACATACATACAGCGAACAACGGCGCTTACTTTACTTTATATCAATACACTCTCCGGACGTAATCGTGTAATGAATTAAGTGCCAGACCAGCGTCCGCGAGGTCCCGCGTTTGATCCCCACAAGGGAACCCTTCTAAGGTTCTTTCCAAAGGAACAAATTACTGGTTAATTCCAGGAGACGGACTAGTGAGCGTCTGTATTAGGTTTTGATACAAATCGGCTAAAATGAACATGCTCTGGATAAAATAAACTTTTAGTAAACTACATAACACTACTCTGTATTACCTCAAGAAACCGATGTTTTGGTTTCCAATGTTTACGTGTCGCATTAGATCAGCTATTTCGGTCAGATCCGACATTCTTGATGTACGCAGTGCTTCGTAAAACTGGTCTTTAATCCCTGTTAACTCCTTTTCTAGATATCTGTAACCATGATAAACATACACGTATTCATTTTGCTTTAATGTAGTTTATATCTTTCAACAATCACTGTATCAATTCTAAGTGTCGATTTCTTTATTGGACATAATGGGATTCAGCTAATTATTCGCAACACATTATACTCATATCAAGACAACATGTCGCTAAAATCAACTCGTATGTTGCACATTTAAAGGTGATGGTAATAATAAGATAATGTTTTCAGTAAGTGTTTACATACAGTCATGGCAAAAACAGCTATATGTATACACATTGTTGGAACATTGTCGCACGTTGCCATTGTTTTCGTTATACATTGTTAATTTATATTGCTTAAAATAGTAAATGTATGTGCCTGTATGTCATTGACCATTGTTTACTACAATGTGTATTATATGTATGTATACTCATGGGCTTTAAGCATAATGTATTCTAAAATAAAACAAAAACAAAAAACATATTACCTGTCAAATACCACCCAGTTCATTCTTTTAGTCAAATGGAAATCTTTGAGCAGACACTGATAGGTTAGGATTGACGCTTAGTACATTTATCCATTATTTTAATTGTACCGGGCCTCCTCATTGTATCGTAAGTTTAATGAGTTCACATAAAAAACGACGAAGTGCGCACCGTTAATGTGTTCTTTTTCTCAATTGTTTGAAGTTTCAATGTATAAGCAGTTTAGTAATGAATATTACGACGATCATTCTCGTGAATTCAAGGTGGACGGTAAACATTTTAAAGAAGGGCATGTTTACCCCATACTGATTATATGAGTATTTGAATCTTATAGCACATCATTGTGTTCGTGTGTTAAGGGTTCTTTAGTAAAATTAATAAAAATGTTAAAAGTCACTCGTGTGTATTTTGTTATTTTTAGAACATCATTCACAAAAGTGTTCATTTAGAAACTATTTAAAACAAGCACATGGGCATAGTTACAAACCTTGGCAACCAATCAGAATGGCCGGTATTATGTGAACTATTTTAAAATGAAACAGGAACTGCGGGGAGCTAAATGAAGACAGTATTTTGTCAGAACAATGTCGATTTAACTTCAGTTTATTATACCCAATTGTTTTATTTAAGTATAGATTGACGTATTAAAAATGTGTGTTTTATAATATTTTCATTTATAAAATAAGGTGTATTCATTAAGATAACCGATAATACGAATACAAATGATACGTATATATCAAATTAAAACATACAATACCGTTAATTGCTCAGGTTATATTTAAAAAAAGAACGCTATAGGACCATCGTGGTCCTCTTGTTAATATTATTGTGCTCACTATAATATGTTATACTTACTGTGTTATTTGTGATGATAAATCTTGAATGTAAGAAGTTGTGTTTGAATCAAGTACATGCATTGCATTAGCTATGTAATTGTCTTTCAAGTCTGATACCAGCTTCTTTTCTAAAAGAATTCCACCTGCGTACGCCCCCATCCCTTGTACTGCTAATGATGGGTTCTGTAGTAAATATTTTAAAGTAAGTATCAAATCCAAATTAGTTTTTCAGTTGGTTTAATAGATAATAGAGTAAGCAAATAAATATAAAAATATCTTCTGAATTATGTTTCTAATGTTGATCTTATTGCCAGGATTCCTTTCTAAGAAATTCTATGTTAAAATCCTTTTTGGTCCAATCTAAATAAACAAGCACTCTTATACTCACTCTAGCTATAAACGCATATTTTCCGGTTTGTAACCACTGGCTCACGTGTGCCAATTTCGGAACATCTACCTTTATGTCGTTCATCTGTCCTGTATGTCTTAAGTCCCATTTGATTTGGAAGTTGAAAGCACGTTGCACGTATTCTCGATGTCCCACAGGTATGTACGCCACTAGTAACCCTGTAGAGGACGAATGTGTAAACCGAACATGCTGGTATTAATTAATAAAAACATGAACAGATAATTCGAAGTTAATAAATGAAAAACATTAAAACCTGAAAATACCGTTCAAATTATCGATCATTAAGTTCAACTTTGCCTGGATGTTCCCTTCACAAGATTGTCTAACGTGAAGTGTTATCTGTTCCACAAGGTGTAAACTTAGCTCCTATCAATATAAAATGTTTACACATGAGTGAATAGAATGTTTGAATACGATCTGAAAAATATCCCAAATGAATTATGAAACAAATTGTAAGAAACACAATGGCTGTGAAGATAAATTATGTTATGTCTAATTCAAAGATCAGACACAAGGTTTTGGGGCTTTGTAGGCCTAAATTACCTTAGTATACCGCTCTGTCGCAGTGATATCGATGGGAGTTGAACTCTCGAAGTTGGTAACAGTCGCAGGTACGTTGTGTATAGCTGCCCTAAGTACTGATGACATCTAAAATAGCATTTCATTTTTTTTAAGCAAATTTATTTTTCAAATAAAAATTAAATTAATTAAATAAAACGTAGTTTCTTGAATACAATAATTATAGTTTAAACATGCTTGCAAGCACCGCTAATGACACTGACGTGTTCTCTCATTTGGGAAACTGTTGTCTGGATTTCTTCTTGTACTCGGCGTTTAGCTGCCTCAAACGTTTGCATCAATGAATCTTGTTTTTGTTTTGCGTCATCTTCTTTGATATTGATATTGTTCCTAAAAGACAAAAATACAATCCAAAACATTATTACATTTTTAGAACAATATGGGCACTACATACCTAAACCCTTTAAAAATTCAAGGGCTATTCATGTAATAAATCAGATGGATGTAATAGAGTGTGTTTTGATTTGTTCGTTGTCTTTTGTGTGTTTGTGTTGTTTTTTGTTGTTTTTGTTTATTGATATATCAACATTAACTTTACTCGAAAGATTAAACAAATGCAATAACTGCTTTCGCGTATCTTAGGCGATGTAATAATTGACCGCTTCACTCACTGAATTACTGTCAAATTATCAGAATATCAATCCAAATCCCTGCTTAATTTCTTGCATAGCTCCATGATAGTGTTGACATGTGGAACAATTTTCCAATTGAATGCCGACGATAATGCGCAACTCTTCAAAAGAAATTTGTGTTTTTTTTTTTTTTAATATTTCAGTACTTTATCAACCATGTTAATTTTTGCATATTATCGATACTGTTTATATTATTTGGCCATTAATGTGTTACATAAATTGAGAAAATATTAATAAACTCATAAATCATTTACTATACTAACTATATGTACAAATAGACAAATCGTAAACTAGTAATTAACGTGTTGATATACCGCCAGAGTTTCCTCAAATATGTCAAACTCCTCGTGTCTGATCTTTTGGGCTGGAGCTGTAAAAAAATATTTACAATGAGTCTTGGTAAAAAACAAAATGTATTATATTTTTCTTAAAATATAAATAGAGAACATATGGTTGGTGCCGAGATGGAGAAAGTTTATCCGGTGAGGCTTAGAAAAAGAAAATAGTGCGAGCTTTAGCGAGCCCAATTGTCTTTTTCGGGCCGAACCGGATAAACTTTCTCCATCTGGGCACCAACCATGTATTCGATTTATCCTGCTTCATTTTAAATAAAACCGTTAACACATTTAATCAAAGACAATTGATTTATTGATAAAACAAAATAATTATTCTGGTCGTGTCTCCTACAGTTATGCAACATGCCTTACGACCGAATAGCTACCGATTGTGTCGCGTACAAAATAGTTCCACATTTAACCGTTTCTTTCAATACTTTCCGATTGAAAATATGAGAAAAAAAATTTAAAAATGAATAGAGAATGTGATATTTTTATTGATAATAATTGAAATAAAATATGCAGCAGCAAAACAAAAATTCAATTGTATTTGAACATTCAATTGAACAAAATGGCGTGCACATTCAGTCTAAGTCAACGAATATATATAAAATTGAGCCACACATCAAAAAAATAATCGAAAATAATTATTATAACACGTAGCACATCATTTGGATAATTAAAATATCGATTGCAGCTGAAGCTGTTCTGTAGATTTGATTGATGGCATTATTTAAGTTTTGACAGGAGTCATAAAAAAACTAAATTTAGTATAAACGACACGCTTACCTCAATGACAACTTTATTCAAATGCTTATAACAATAAGGTTACAACGTTATACACGTCCAGTGTCTGTTCTTCGTGTTATGCATGGCAAACATACAATCCGAAATAAGGTTTAAATTCGTTCGATTCTTTAAACAAATATTTTACTGTTTAAAAAACACCACATCAATATTGTTGTCCCAAATTTGTTTCGTGACCGAAATGACGTCACACGAGATACGTCATAAATTGCGTAATCAAGTGAATGAAAATAAAAATAAGGAAAGCTGGTTTTGTAGTATATTTTAAAGAAGAATAAAAAAAGGATGATATGTTAAATAAATAATTATATTCGTGATGCGTGTCAATAAATTGCAAAGGTCAAATACTAGAACATGTTAATCTGCGCGTAGGAATACGTCCTGACAGTCACGTGAGCTTCTGCCGGATATCAACTAGTTTTATCCGTCACTGCTTTATTAGGTCAATGTTTGCAACAAAAACAGGATAAAAGTATTTATTGCTAAATGTACATTAGCATGCCTCAGTTAATTATAGATTTATTAACTCTAAATATAGAGTTTTACTTTTGAATAGAGTTATTATTGTTTATGCAAGAAATAATTTCTTGTTGTGTGTTATTGGTGTATTAAGCGGCAGTTTGTAGTTTATTGGAATGAAACCACGAGGGCGATAGATAAATTAGTTTGCTAACTAGCACCTTAAGAACAAATCGTTGGTTGTAGCCCCATATGACCAACATTTAGCCGTTAATTAAATTGAGCCACCGCAAAATTGTATTATGCGCATCTATAATATTTTAATTAGTAATCTTTATTCCGCTTTTTTCCACGAAAAGCATACACTCTTCGATGAGGTTAATACGCCAAACCAATTCAAATTGACGTCGGCTTCACTCATAAACATCGAGTGAATATTCCATCTTGCGTTATAGTTTTTGCTAAACACAGTGTAGCTTTTATGGTTATAAATACGAAATGCATTCCAACATTATTGTAGACTTAAATTGTACAAGTACACAGCTTATATGGTGTAATTACGAAAATAATACAGAAATCATTAGTTTGTGAATAGTTTGCTTGATCGCGAATTTAAGCACGTGTATTTTGCTGAACGAATTCTTGGAATTCATGAACTTATTTCACAACAATAGGCTCCGATCATGATTTGTTGCATAAAAACTCACACTTATTGTCCTTGTTAGTGTTGAGAAAACAAGTCGCGAGTCGTAAAAGTTATGTATTTTAACCTAATAAAGGCGTCAGCCGAAAGGTTATAATATACAAATTCGATCTAAACAGACGTTGTTGTGGACTTTTGTTAATAAGAGTATATTAAAATAAATGACTCATTATAGTTATACTTACAATCAGTGTTTGTCTTGCGCAGTCTTTCAAGAGCTGACACAAAGAAAACCTTCTTGCTCGAGTCAGATTTAGATTCAGCGTTCGTTTCTTCGCGAATAAAATCTAAACAGGATTTTAAATGCTGACGTTTCACTTTGTCAGGAGCTGGGTCGTTGTCCACGAGATCCCATCGGTTTATTAGAATAAACACATTAGCTTCAGAAATCTCAGACTTGATTGTTCGGAAAAACGCCTTTTCCTGCAACATAATGAACTAGTATTAGACCGCAACAAGTGTCAATGCGGTGTGCATACGCAGTACGGAAACATTTTGTAAATGTACTACTGCTAGTTTTACACTTCAAACGAATTGCGTATCTAATACTAAGCTTAATTAATGTAAACCGCTTGTGTAGTTGTTAAAAACTTAAAGATTCCACTATTACGCCTATAATACTACCGTAGGTTTGTAACACGGAAATAACCACATGTAACACTTACATGGGTGGCTGTTATGTGCTAAAATCTTTTAATTAACCTAAAGATATTAACATTGGCAACAGCATATATGTATGCTATGCTGTCAGATTAATGATTTTAGAGCACTGCTGCTTTCCAATCAACATCAAATCCATTTATGAAGTGTGAGTTGAAGCTCAGAGACGTCTCTGTGAGGATCAACAGACAAGGAAATATGATGCAATACAGCGGAATAGCTACATAATTAATCCAGACAAGCTGCATGCAGATTAAACCCTTCTCAGTTTAACTTTTTATTCGGAAGTTTAAATTACTAAATTACTAAATTAAATGTAAAGATGTCAAATTCTATTATATAAGTTATATATAAATATATCACCCAGAGTGTAAGCAAGCACTCCGCATTGAGAACAATAATGAAGATATCCGAGTCCTGGCAATTTGCCTTAATGCTTGCGTCGATCGATGTGTCTATTTCGCATCCGGGGCTGCAAACAAAACACATATATAATTTCTTTGACTGAAATGTAACAGTATGTATCACACACTGCGCGTGTTTCATAAATTTGGTAACATACTTTAACCAACCAAAGCATGACTTAATTTAGGTAAAACAAAAAATATATCGAATATCATTATATACTTTTTAATGTCGTGTTAATATGAAAAGGTTTTAAAGCACGTGCTATAAATTTACACTCGAAGTCATTTCTTAACATTTTCTTTACATAAATGGCAATTTCATGTGCTTGCAACCCAAAACTCGTTTCATAAAAATAGATAATGTAGTGGAAACTTGTTTCAAATACCATAGTTAATAGCTATACTACCAACAGGAGTGAATATGCTTTGCTCTATAGTTGTTTATTGGTCACTAAACAAAAATTTGGTTTATGGATGCGCACACATTAAAGAAGAAGGGCTTCTTATTTCAAATCATGTCGAAATGTTCATGTCGAAAATGACGTCATTGTGGAACAAGGCTAACAGAGTTTTGGCACTTACATCATATGTTATCCTGGTAATTATGAATGGAGTTTACAAAATACAAAACTTTATATCCTTCATCCTGTGGTATTACTCGATGCATTTGCGTCAGCTGACTAATATAACGATTTTCATCTCAATTTATCCCGCATTGGTTAATGACGTTGTTATATTTCACTTCTACAAAAGGAATTCCGTACAAACCTGTCTATAATCACAAGATCATTTTCTAATAAAGAACACTTTTCCTTTGGCCAGAACACTTTCACCGTAGAATTTTTAGCAACATGTTCGTCTTGAAGAGCGCTGGCAAGCTCCTGCAGAGACTAAAACAAATCAATCTGAGTTACAATAACGTTCGATATTATGAATAAGCGAAATGATATAATAACATAGACACATCCTGAGATTGACACGTGTATCCTTGCATTGAATCTGATTATATATGGAAATTAATTATGATTCTAAATGCAAATCAGATCTTGTTTATTCAAGACTGATGTTGATATTATTTTAATTACAAAGCACATACCTATTTGTGTCATTTAGGTAAAAAAATATTTTATCAATTGAGTTATCAGTGGCGTATATATGAAGAATATAAACTTTTATATATCATATATAATATATAAAAAAAATAATATATAGCATAAAATCTTGGCAATCAATCAGAATACACAGAATACACATAGATGGGTCGAGAAGACAATTACGGGGAGCTTGATATTTTCGGTAATTTGGCCAAATATTGCCGATTAACATACTAGATTGTATATGTCTAAGACTGCATATTTAAATATATATGAACTGTGTACGTTTTAAATATGTTCACTCAATCTACATAACATTCAAATAAAGGGGGTCGGATTGACGGATAAACTTTCTTATTGTTAATATAGACGTTTACTGCAAAACATTGATCATCACAACAATGGCTATCAAAGTACTTTACCTTAATGGGTTTCTGTACGCCGGGCTCATTTTCAGTCTCAACAAACCCGTCCGGCACATCGGTTCCTTGCATATGCACAAAACAGTTGGTCACATGACCCATTCCCATTGGTAGCACATCACTTCCCAGCAGCGCATTAATCACTGTGCTTTTGCCACAAGAATTCCTTTAAAAGGAGGTTTTCACTAAATTAACACAGATATCAGTAGCATCAACATAAATTGACTTAATTGTTGTTAAATGTTAACAAAAGTAATACTATGTTTTCGATAACAAAATTGAATTCATTGTTAAAGAATAAATACATATTTCCGAATTGAAACGGTTTATTGTAAAAACCTGACTTCAAAATAGTCCAGAGGAAGCTTAGTAATTTAATACGTGTGCATATTTATAATAGAACAAAGTTAAAAACGTACAGTGCTGTACTCATTTAGTTTCTGATATCAATGACGTATCAAACAATGTGCATACCTTCCGAAAACTGTAATTTTAACATGGCTTCTTTTTAACATTGTCATTACCACGTCAAGTTTCTTTTGCGAAAGATCAACATGCCATACTGGTATTTCGGGAACTTTGATGTGTCCAGCAGAATAACGAAATATATCGTCAACACCTAGAAACATTGACTATATGTATCACTAAATGTAAAACACGATACATGTGCTGTTTTAATTATGTGATGATATGAATTGCAATCAGACATATTCATATGGTCAATAAAACATTTCACAGCAAATGCAGATGTAAGTCATGATGAGATAGATATCTAGCGCTTGCATTTTATTTTTGTTGTTGTTTTTCATTCTGATTTTTCAATGTTACAAATTTCATGTAAGAACAGTAGGTGGTTAACAGCGCTACATTTAATATAGGTAAGTATTTCGCGTAATGCAAATACAGTTTATCTTATTAAGAAACATCAGATTCCTTTATATGCGTGTTCTCACTGACACAATGCATATTGTAGAAATAAGATCACCGATTATATTCAATCTAATTTAATGGGTGATTACAACCGCGTAAAATATGGGCATTTGCATATACTATTCAAAGAAGTTGAGCCAATCATGATGCTGTTTTTTTTCTGTGTAGTGTTGCATATATTGTTTTGTATTAAAAAAAAGAAATCTTTCTCAATGGGAAAAATATAGTGCAAACCTGGACTTAAATCTATATTAGCTTGTTCTTTTTTCAGGTATATATTATTAAGAAAATATACACTAAGCTGTTAATGAGTTTTAAACGGTGTTATTGTTCATGCTTACGTAAGTATTTCGGGCACACCGGTTTATACATTGAATGCTTTCCATGAATCCGTAGCAAACGCATGTGTCTACTTTGGTATATCTCTTAACTCAGATTTTAACATGTGGTGTTTTATAATCGCAGTTATCCGCTTGATGATATTCACTTATGTTGAAATTAATAATTCATGCACTCTCTTTTGATATACATGTATTAAGATCGATGAAAATACAAGGAAAACATTTTGTCGAATAAAGTACAAATATCAACGAACTTTAAGTATAAAACTAAGATGCACCAGCAGGAATGAAACTTACTGTGAATAAATAAATGAATAATACCGATCAAAGCTCATCATCAAGTAAGGGGCAATAATGCTATTTAAGATCTTTATATAATGTGCTTAAGACAATATATGTGTGTTGATAGTCAACTTGTCGTTCGCTCCTTTGTACAATGCTTATTGTTATCGGACGTAGGAGGATGATTTTATCTATCTTTCTATTTGTCAAACATCATATTTTGATCATTTGGACTTGTTGAAACGACTGAGTCGCTTGGTATCTACAATATTATATACATAACAGATACCAGGCGAGTAAATAAGAAGGTTCAATATCATAAAGCGGAGTATGTTGCAAATAAGGGAGTAGTTTGTACTCATAATATAAAGTATTCGGCAATTTTACCAGAATTGTATTGTTCGCCGATAACGGACCATATAGGACCAAGCAAGGTAGCCCATGTTGGTCCACTTTTAATGAGTACATATGGGCGCATGCACGTGTGTATGACATCGGTTAATCATAAGCCGTTAGACACCATTGGCAAAGTGTGGGTCCGATATACATGTTCTTGCCCTAATGAAAGCCTACTGGTTTCCAGTTGAGTAATCCTATTCTAGTCTCAATTTAAAAGCTCATAACAAGGTTCATCCAAGCAAACCCGCATGGGAAGAAGTATGGGCTATAACTTGACTTTATGCAACATGGGTCACAAAGGGGAACACAATGTTATAATTTGAGCATACCAAGATCATTAGAGATCAAGCAGAGATGCCCTTGTGGGTTCGATGAAACACATGTTAATACGTTAAATCGCTTACTGATAGTACGGTGTTTTAGTACGTACAATTTCTGCCTGTGTAAGCCCCTAGAGTATTAACAATAATACATATGACAGTTAATTCCCCTGAATGTAAACGATTTAACATGATTGATACCAGGAACCATATTATGTGTATGCCGAAGTGTTGAGCTATGATTGATACCAGGAACCATATTATGTATATGCCGAAGTGTTGAGCTAAATATAAATAAGCGAGCGTTTGCATTGAATCGCATTGGTGTTTTCAGTATGTCGATCATTGTCGGCATTTTATGCCCTTTCTGTTTCGAAAAAGTAAGATTTTGCATTCACACAAGCGAAAACCTTCCCTACCCGGAACGCTTTAAATAAAATCGAATTTGTATGACTTCTGTGTGCGTTTGCATTGAATCGCATTGAAGTCGTCGGCACATGTGGTCATTGACTGTTTTTGATGCACTTTCTGTTTCGAATTTCTTCATTGTCATTTTGGTTTCGTTACGACAACTAAAAACTTACCCGCCCGGGAACGCTTAACATAAGATCACATTTCTATGGCCTCTGTTATTAATCAAAACTTAGTTCACTAACTCGATTTACTCCATCATCATATTTCGCGTTAACGGACATTACTGAATTAATTACCAAAACCGTTTTAATTTAATTGTCTTCTGCAAAACACACATTTATTTAATTTACGGTTTCTTGTTAAATATTTATTTGTATATGTGTTCAATTATTCCATACAACATCACACTATTCTAGATTTGGACGATTACATTTAACGAATGCCTGACCTAGAGAGTAAGAATTAAAGACATATGAGTATTCCAATCTCGCCATGACTTGCTGCTATTCAATTGTGTGGTGTACCTACTTAGACTCATTTAAGCAATGTATGTACACCCATAATGTTGGTGGCATTGAATATTGTTTAAAAGGAAATATTCAAAAACATTGACTTTTTAAATAAACAACAGTTAATTCAAAACCATAATATTAATATTAGTCTTTTTGTATGCCCGTATAAATGTCATTAGGAATAGTGCCATTGTTATAAAGGAAGTAGTCGTATAATACATTAGTGCGTTTATAAATTTAGTAATTAAGTTTGATTACTTCATTTAAGTAGCAATGCCATCAACATTATAAAATATCCTTATACGTTTGCCTAGCTTTTCCTTTATAGAACATAGTTTGTCAAACACCAATAAAAGTATCTTTTTGGATGAAGCGATGTGTTTATTAAGTTTCAGAAAATCTTGTCAGAGCACTTAAATAATTTCGTGTTATAAATTAAAGCAAACAGCTTCTTGATAAATAAACATTCATTTAATAGAATATTCACAATTATGATGATGTAACGTCCATACTCCCCGTTGTTAGAATACACGTGCATATGCGTACTAACCTTTCGTAATGGTTTCCGATTGCCTGAGGAAATCTTTAATATCTTTACACACTTGAAGAAATGATGTTCTTGTCTCGTTAAATTGATCCAAAATTCTTTGCGCCATATTTACTTTATCAAATTGTCATCAAACGTTTTTCTGGCGTTCATGAACTGTAAAAGAAAAACGTTTTTTTTTGTAAAATGTCTTATCAGCCACCTATTCAATGACTTTCTAACTTTCTCTTGTGATGTCGTGTTCATTCGGTTACTTACTGAAACGCTCAGTTACCCCATATAAACGGTTGTTGAATAAACAAACGTATCGTTTATTCATTCAATTTAATTATACCCGTATGCGATGTATGTACTAGTAAACTGCCTTAGTTATAAAAGAATTATTCTTTGTTACATGCCGATTCTCACTTATACATGTAATGACAGAATCAGTTAAACATTCAATTGTTTATACACAGTCATACTTATAGGATAAAAAGAAACTACACTGATTATGATCAAGACCTTAACAGAAATACATTATTGAGATAAATATAAAACTTAAAACATACCTTATATGTCACGTTAACAACAGAATGTCTTATCTAGTTGCTATATGATTATTCTTTAGCATGGCAAATAATTTTATGTTAATTTTTAAACACTTAAAATGTGATATCTTCTTAATAATGTCTAGTCTAGAACTTATCAGAATATATTCTATGCATTTAGGTTAGTGTAACTTAAATATGTTATATGTCTTTCATTATCATTTACTGTGATATTACTATATACTGTGATATAAAACGTTGTCTCCTATGTCACACAATATTATAACTAAAGGACCACAATGGAAATAAGGGTTTAATTGCAAACCCTTTATTGTGCAATCCTTAACGTATAATGTTGATTGACATGGCTTTGTTTATACATGCAGGTTGTTTTTATTACTTATTGTGTGTATATAACATGCTGCCATGTAAATCTATGCATTTTATGTTGAAATAAATCTATCTATCTAATGTACATTGGTGAAATATGTCTTGCGTTTGTTCATCACACAGTCCATATAATGCAGTTTTACAATCAGTCGCGATACTTAAACCTACGGTGACCCGAAGTAGATTGCTGGTTTTCAGAAATAGATACTATTTATCAATTTACGCGTGTCAGTGTCTAGATATGGACACTCGCATAATCTATGCCGATGTTCTCAAAATAGTTTGGTTATGTGTGGAATGTGTAAGTCTGGTCTATTAAATAAAGAAAAGCGCGTAAGTGTGTACGACCGTGCTATTAAATACATCAATTTGAAGATAGCTTCTTACCGGTATAAGAAAAATATATTCATTGCTATGTATTACTTTCAATACTAATATATATATATATTACGTGAACTCTGTGAGTGCCTGAGGTCAATGGCGGGCCTTGGTCATCACTTTGGGCACTTGAACGTTTCAAGCTGCGTTACACATGCACACCAAACGCAGTTTATATCGAACACAGCTACCTTGTTTTCTGGCGTATAAGTAATGCATCGCCAAACAGTCTTATTTCAAGTGCTTTTACCTCAAACCTTGCCGGACGTTTCCGGTCTATAATGGCTATTGAGATAATTCCTTTTTAACACTGACCAATTATTACCGACACTTGACTGTACATGGACAACTATTGGATCGAACATGAATATACTGGAAACACTTGACAAAATATTCCCATCGACATTTAGTTACTGAGATCAGTGTCATCATGACCAGCTTACTACACTTAACACTTATCATTAATATGTAATTATTATATTAACTATTATAATTTTGTTACTTATTTAACCACTCATCAGTTGTGCTGTATATCATTTAAGGAACAAAGACAATGGTAATTCATAATTCATATATATTCGGCGACTAATGTATGACGAATATAACGAATAAACAATGGATTGCCATAAGGGCTGTAGTGGATCCCATTTACATAGTAGCACATGATAGCTCATCACTAACATGTAGTTTATGACATTTATATTCTAGCCCATAGTAAACCACTATGCACGCAATAGAGAAGTCCATTCGGATACATCTTTACAGGACGGTGCGACAAGATGGAGCTTTTGTCGTTTTTAGGGTTAGTTCTATGCGATTTGTCATTATGTCATTAGCATTTAACTAACGCAAATATGCGTTTTATCGCGACCTAGGAATACATTTGTAACAAAAGCGACGTCACTAAAAGTCCACAAGTGTAACACATATATAAAGGAAAACGTGTCTTGTGACCACAGCTTTAACCTTTTTTGATAAGTTAAATGTTATATTGTATGATTTGCCATGTATTGTATTGGTAATTCGTCATTTGATTGAGGTTAAAAAAAAACTTGCAGGAAATACTTTCCCTCCTGATAGTGTTTCTGGAATTTTATTGTTATATATATATATATTGTTTTTTGTATGAGTTGCCCTGTATTGTATATGTTATATATAGTGTTGTTTTGTATTAATTGCCCTGTATTGTATAGGTTATATATAGTGTTGTTTTGTATGAGTTGTCCTTTATTGTATAGGTTATATGTAGTGTTGTTTTGTATGAGTTGCCATGTATTGTATATGTTATATATAGTGTTGTTTTGTATGATTTGCCCTGTATTGTATAGGTTACAAAAGGTATTGTTTTGTATGAGTTGCCATATATTATATAGGTTATATATAGTGTTCTTTTGTATTATGTTGCACTGCCTCTAGATAATTGGTCACTTATCTTAAACAAAGAGAAGCGAAAGCGAACATTACATATATCCTGGTTATGTTCATGAAGTATCAGTTCTGCATATCAAATGAACGATCGTTGTATTAAAGATAATCAGGAACTTTAGTTTACTTAAATTCTGCAATCCTACAAGAAACACGTAGTGTTATGGTTGCACATTTGTCCATAAGAAACTTAATATGTACTTCTGAAATGTACATATGGACAGTTTTATTTTTCCTGACTCATATATTTATTTCACCCATTATTTCAAATTCGGTGCATCGATCAAAGTATCAATCAATCCAACGTGCTTGAATGGCGTGGACAGAATTCAATATTCCAGTGGGACCGCAAGTTCATTTTCGACAGTTAAATTGCTTTTCGAAAGTCATCAAGAACATCCTCTAAAAACTGTGGAGATCATTAATAACACGCCCCACAATACCCCAATGAGTTGTGGTTCTGCCATACATCCAAAAGACATCATTGTGATGCTATTGCAGTATGTGATAACAACGAAAGGTCATTGGATCGAAGTTGTTTTGATTAGAAATTTCTCACTTGCCTTTGATTACAGACTTCATGATTTCCCCCTGATATGCACCTGAAATTCATGGTACGTATTTTACGGAACCAAGCTTTGATTGCAAAGCGAATATTATTTATAATAATTGACGTCAAGTTACCCCTTTGGTATGAACACAAATACACAATAAGTTCACAATCCCGTTGCAATCCTAAACATATGACGTGTAACGTCTAATATCTTCGAGTCGCAATCGCTCCCAAAATATTAATGTCATATTTAAAATCTAGTTTGGCATTCAGATTTCAGGCTTGATATATTTATCTTCGAATTTTTTGAGTGAGTTTTAAAAACATGACAAATAACTCGTTCGTGTATGTCAATACATTTAGGAATAATAACGCTCGAAATACTTTGCTAGGAGAGCAGCTCTCCCTATCATACGCTTACTGTTAAATTATGGCATGTATTCGAACGATCAATGCAAGTAATTGGGTTATTTTTCTTATCAAAGATTTTACTTCAAATTCAAGTCAAGGACGTCAATTTACGTCAATTACATCACATTTACGTATCATTTCTGAGCTAGAAATAACTATTATGATAAAATGTTCCAATCCTAAAAAGCATTTAATATGTCCAATTTGTATTAATATTTGTACGCTATAAACAAATCAAAATAAGTGTGCTTGTGCTTAGCGACCGTTCTCAATTCAAAGATTGGATCGCATGTTTTTATCTACAATGTTTTATAAAACAGGTTCGAGTATTGCTCCTTATTAATTCGTGGTATCAGTATTTGTATCGAGCATGTATTGATATATAATAAAATCAGTTGACGATTTCGCATTTTCATGTCGTCGTTTATTGCGTGGTTCTCAAACTATTCATTAGCGGTAAACTTCCTCTTTTAATACATGCCCTATTATAAATAACATTAATCAGAGGAATGACAAAAAATTAAAGATGTAAATGAAGAGAACGACGTCATTCACTTGTATGGGGGTAATTCTTTGCGCGTGCGGTTTTGCTTTAATTGGTAGCAACGAATTTACATGAAGTCATCGCTGATTACCATATGTTCTTTCTTATCAATAAATGAATAATTGATCTTCAATGACATCCGCTTTTCAACTGTTAACCCGACATTGCCCTGTAGCAAGAAACATAATTTTACAGTTTACCTCTAATACACTAGAATTAATGACCCACATACTAATATTAAACTGATCTCGCTATGGCGCACGAAATAATCCCATTGCCATTGTTAAAGGTTCCACTCTATTACGATTAGAAACAGTCCAACTCGACCATCAATGAAATTTAACGCTACACTGCCTCATCATGTTTATGTAACACTCCCGTCAATGGAATGTCAGTTATCGCATCTAACGACAATCCCCACAGCACAGGGGCACCATAAAGGGTTGTACACTTATTACCGTTTAAATTTTATGAACTGAAATACCTGATAAACGTTTAACCGAACTATTTAATCGCTTAATAGTTCCCCTACGGTTACCCTCCCTCATTTTACTTTCGATGGGAGCGTACTCTATTTATACTAGGAAGACCTACTTACGTTCAACCATAATCACATTATGAAATGGATATTGCAAAAGTTTAAACTCGAATGCATGTCCATGTATGTATTAAACATAAGAAATGTCACGTAAAATAAACTGATTTTGTTGAACTATGTACCCTGTCTAATGTTAAGTGTAATCGTAATATTTGCTCTTCCTAGCTGTCCCTATCATCATAATCATGATCATCACCATCGTCGTCATCTCGATCATCACCATGATTACTAGTATCATCATTATTAGTATAATTATCATTCTTTGCATCGTTGTTGTTGTTGTTACTATTATTAGGAGTAGTATAATAATTAACGTTGTTGTTGTAAATCATTAACCCTACTTTTTAATATGGAGCGTATCCGCATAAATATTTCACCACTAACTAACTGTTAACCATTTAATGTTGTTGTTGGTGTTACTTTTGCTAGAAGTACTATTATAACAAATGTTGTTGTTGGCAATCATTATTCATTATTTTGTAATTAGAGCGAATTCACATACCTACTTATTAAACACCTACGGGTTCAAAACCCAAATTTTCTTTTCTTTGTAGACAATATATTGTTTAAATAACCATTATAATACTGACCCTCTACAGGAGAAGTTTTACATAACAACCACTTTCCCAATTGATCTTCTATGATTTATCGTATATAATACTGTCTGTTTGATATCTGTGTAATTCTCTTATACATAACCTCACATGTTATTCCAAAATGTAATTGTTTTGTAACCTGTTAAAACGAATAAAGTTCTGTTCTGTTCTGTTTATAATTTTACACAGTTTCATATTATCCGGCATAAAATAAAAGCAAATACCATAACTATTGAGTAAAGAGAGTGTCGTTTATTTGGATCAAACATTTTTAGCAAATTTGACAATTTGTATATTTATAAAAAACGTCTGTTGGCGTTTTATCAAAATAAAACAAAACAATTTAATTAAACTAAGTATATCAAAAAGAAAATAGCTGTGTTACAATATATCTGTAGGGATCAGCATAGGTTCACATCAGTAACATGTTTGTAAGAGAAACGCCGTTTTATTCCTAGGTGGGATTTTTGAGATTGTTGCGGATTTTTCTTTTTTTATATATTGACAATCTTCCCTTGAACACTTATACATGGAAGAAATAAGAGTTCTCGCTGTTGTGTGTGTAATACAGTTAATAAGGGTAAACAAATAATTATAAACCATCAAAACTATATGTGACTAACTAGTATGTTTTTATACGATTGCCAATCCATGTAAACATGATTGCGTTCATAATCTATTCCTATATAATTTATCGTGGGGGAAGTTACATGGATATCTGAATGTCAATTAATTTCTTAAGTGGGGTATATATCACGTAGACGCCATGCATAATTATTGATCTCATTAAAAACATGTCTGTAAGAGTAAATTCGACATTATGTGGGAAGAATCAACCCCCAGAAACTATCCACAAATCTGGCAAGTCATGTCAGACTATTTTCAACTATTGAGCCTCCATAACGAAGAATCGCAAGTATGATTCATTAATCGATCAGTGTTTCATATTAAAGGGAAAACCGTTTCTCCCTCATTTATAAGCTAACGACTAAATTATTCGCCGTACAGATACGAGAGCAATGAAGCCTATGTGTTAAGCAGAGTAATTTAGATGTTAAGTAAACATATGTAAATATATCTTCTTTGACGTGCAAATATACGGGATGTAACTATTTAAGATAAACACACTTTCTTATAGAGAACAAAATCCACTCTGGGCCCGATGACATAATACTAATAGTGGCCGACCTACATTTGTATATGAACAGATGTCCAAGCCTGAGGTCCTTTTGTATTGATGCCTGACAGAAATGTGGTTTGCAATTTTTATCATGTATATTCTTTAATTTGTATTTACCATAGTATCTTTATCAAATATTTTAACGACACACACCATTGCAAATATTGAATAATGCTCACAGTTAGTTCTAATCCATAACATATTCCCACTTTGAAATATATTTCATATAAATGTTATGTTTTTTTTAAAAGAATTTGATTTCTAATTGATAGCAAATAAGTTTTCAGCTTAATCAATAACAGTATCAACATCGAAATACGATGAAGCGCTATTTTACAGTGCAAGTTAGCTTCGTGTAACTCGAACGTTGTCTTCTATCGTCAAGATTTGGCATGCGCGGCCATATTTAAAACGTGCGGTCAATATGAAAAAATAGTGACCAGTCCATATACTCGCGATCGCCTCTATCGTATTTAATTAAAACCGGTCACAAGCATGTCAGTTTGATTGGTGGTCACTATACCGAACAGGTGGGGTTTCCGCCGGGTACTCCGGCTTCCTCCCACAATCAAGACCACACCAAAATTGAAAATCTTTTATTAACAATTATTTAGCTAAACATTGCAGCTATAATTCAAAATTAGTCCCAACTTTCGTGAGTCTAGTACTTGTATTAGGTAGGAGTGCTGGGTCTCACTCCGTGTCCGAACATAATGAAGCATCAGTTGCGGAAGATCTCATAAACTTCGAAATACACACACACCACACACATAGATAAAGGACAATTTTCGATAACGTACAACATTTTTATATATTTATTTATTAAATTGACGTTGTTGACTTGTTAGATGCATGGTGTTTCTCATCATGGTATGATTGCAAACTCATCCATTTGTAATTAGTTTCCAAATTAAAGATATTTGTTAAAACATGTGTATGGGACACCAATCCCTATTACCACTCGTGTAACAAATTGCTCGCACACAAACGAATCCTTGACGACCTTTCCCACAAGAGCACTTGCAGTTACAAATGAATGGCTAAGAATAACTCGGCTTTACGATATTATTTGTGAATGTATGACATCCCTTTATCGTGCTATATGAAGTTTTTGAATTTTAGATACAACGCTTTCTATTTGATGATGAGTTGCGTTTGGATGACTTGTATGTTCATATCAATCAATTAACATTGTTACGTATGTACAACAGCTGTCGAAGCATTGGATTTTTAGTAAAATTGTTAATTTCAATACGAAAGCAATTGCCACAGACATAAGGCTGTCTGATAGTACTACTATATCGTATACATGATTAGACAGTGTTGTTTGTTATAATATTTGGAATACATAAAATTGACAAATTGTTTTAAACTGGATGTGATATTAGTGTCCATCTGTTTAGATTATCGTTGATATAATATATAAGAATGCTTACTAATGCTAATAACTATTAATTATGGCAGTCATGCATTAGAGTGACCTTGCACACTATCCAATATGGTAGACTATGGCAGACAATTATCAGTACATGTACGCTCCCACACACTGTTCACTATGGCAGACAAGTATCAGTATGCTCCCACACACTGTTCACTATGGCAGACAAGTATCAGTGCATGTATGCTCCCACACACTGTTCACTATGGCAGACAAGTATCAGTACATGTATGCTCCCACACACTGTTCACTATGGCAGACAAGTATCAGAATGCTNAAACAGTTACGTATCTGATGTACTAGCAGAGCCTTTGTTAACTCCAACTTGTTGAATATGAACTGGATAACATTAGCGCCGGTGAGTACATTTAAAAACTAGAATGAAATACAATTGTTAAATTTAAAGGGAAAACAGGTTTATTAGTCTATTAACAACGATTCTTCAAATAATGGTTTTGTTAAGTTTGTATTATTAAAAGCTCGCGGGGTAATACTTAATAATTGTTTATTCAGCGAAACAAAAAGATTGTAAATAAAAGTCTGCCTTCGATTCTGTTATAGTGTGGAACATTATTTGAAATGTATGTTGTATCTCGCAAATTGGTGTTCTAATAATCAAAAGTAACAACATTTCCAAAATATATCAACCAATATGTCTAGTGTGATTTCAGATACATGTTTTTATCACCAGTGTTGTAATTGCGAAAGTTAAATAACAATCTATTTATATTGTATTTGCTGTGTCCAGGATTGAGCATTCTCTCTTCATGGTTTACAAACATTTTGTTAACGTATAGTTTGCGTTTAGATCGATATGACGATCGGCGGTCGTAATTTTAGAAAAAACTTATCTTTGACTGTGTTATGGGGAAAACAACATTTGAATTTTAAATTATCAATAACTGAATATCAAAATATACACCGGTCAGTGTGTATTAGTAAACACGCATTGGTTTATACAATACTTAAGAAAGCCTTAAGATACCAATCGCCTCAAGATCAATAACGATACAATGTCCTGTTCAAAGAACACAAGTGATGTGACTATGTTAATCCGAAACAACCGTTTTAATGTTTACTTTTTTACATACATTTTTTGATAAATGTGGGCGTTCAGACTGCGTAAAATTACCGTGCGTAACAATAAATGTATTGGATTCCTTTTTCATCATCGTTGATGCTTATTTGTGAAATAGAGTGCTTAATAAATAATTTCTGGTAAAAAGTGTAAATTTATTTTAAGCCATTGGTTTTTGAAATGGGATAAAACGGTCAGCAATACACAAAATGCCTGGATTGTATTAACGTATCTTCTACTCGATGCAACGGAACAAGTAACAGTGCAACAATCTCTTGTAACCGGATTAACGGGTCTGTATTTACCGACACAACTATATTTCTGTTTCGATAACAGTCATATTTTAGTCATATTTTATTAATATTTTAGTCGTATTCTAGGCATATCACCTTCTGCGTTTTATAACTTGACAATATAATATATAGATCTATTAAAACCCCAAGGACAGAAACCTCTCGTCACAATTCGAAAGTCAAAATCGGTATTAAAAGTCTTTTGATATATACGTAGAAATAATAAATAACTGTCGACTTCAAATTATTTATAATCATTATTCTGTATTCGTACATATAATCAAGGTTCGGTCATTAACACAGACTCAGTATTCGCTTCGATGTAAAAAAAATGTGATTGTTTGTGTTATTGGCGTTAGCATATTTTCATAGAATATATGTTGTCGTTGTTTAGGTTAATTAATATTTAATTAATCTGAATTTAGCGCTTACGGTCTCGTAAGAGCTTTTCAAAAGAAAATCTTAATTACTTATTTAAAACATGGAACAGGTATATGGCTAAAGTTGGCGTTTGTTCAACTTGTTTTGAACCAACAGGCTTCTGAATTGTTTGGAGTGAAGCTATAGTTACCTAAAAAAAATATTTCATTGACAACATTCATTAAATGCCGTTTGCCTGATTCTCATTTCTCATTTTCTCTCATCCATAAAATGACTTCCGATTAAAGTAATTGTATCCTATATGTTTTCGCAAAAACATCAATAGCATGTTTACTAAAAATTGTTTCTGGGATAAATCATTGAAGATGACACGTTCTATCACAATACACGAACTCAAAATAATAAAGAAACAAACATGCTTAATATTACAAGTGGACAATTATATATCGACAAATGACATGCAAGAAAAGCCATCATTAACAATCTGTTTACTTGAACATACATTAGCATGAAACGATAAACGATAAACAACGATGGTCAATCATAGACAGCTCGTTGATTTATCTAAAGTCGCAAATTAACTCGCGACAGCCTCGTTAGTTACATTTTCTACAGATTTCTATTTGTTGAAATTTATTTCTTCGAGTTTTACCCAGGAAGAAATAGGGACATGGCGAAGTAAATTCTTAAAGGGCATTAACAATTGTTCAATGAAAAAAGGGGACAAAAGTATGCGAACATCAAGATTTTGCGGAAACATTTAAGCGCGTTAGTTAAAGTGAGGGGGACATTATTAACAGCTGTAGAAATAAAAAATTACGTGTTTTTGATGCGTTCTTGATTTAACAGAGATAAATAATATAATTAATATGTTTATCATTCAATATGTACCATTTTTACTTTCATTAAACTATTTTACAGAGTGACACACATAATAAAGCAGAATATGCAACTGAATATATATATAGATCCACTAACTGTGATTGTCGCTGCCTTGCTGACATATATGCTTACAACTGTGGTCGAGAGGCAATTAAAATCGTTATCGATAATGGCGCGTGGTGGATTTTGCTTTTGAAAAGGACAATGCAGCACTTCAAAAGGCGTTTCAATACTCGATTCGTGATCGATTCTACTAATCAAGCGGTATTTGAAGCGAGAACATCTTTTCCAGAAGAGCAACTACATGTATATGTCATCGTTATAGGCGCTTCCTAATGGAATATACACGGACAAAGTATAAATATTGCTTCAATCAAAAGAAGCAACTTTGTTTGGTCGTTGTCAATAAACTGTTCCATTGAAATAAACGTTTCCGGTTATATTTAAGTCATACAAGTTGGCAGGAAGCAAATAGTTAAAAGCAATTGACTGAAATATTCATAAATACGGATACTTACTGCTGAACAGGTTTCATGAGTGTTTCCTTTTTTACTAAGAATCGGTAATAAAACAAATGCGAATATTATTATGATTACATTTGACTTATGTGCCCACATGTATCCGCACTATACATCGCTTTTGATATGGATCAGGTGGATTGATTTTGTATAACATACGGCTTCCGATTTCTCGTCAAATGATATACTACACTCTTCAGATTACAGTCTTCGCCTTCGTATTGATAGACTTCTTAACAAGGACTCTCCGATAGCACTCCATAACGTAGTGATCAGAAGCATGTATTAATGTTCGCATTAATAGACGTGGGGATGTTCTGGACATCGATACTGATATTGTGAGGCCACCCATCCCATGTCGCGGCTGTAAGGCCTCTCGTGCTGGTATATATATACGCCCTGACAACAGGCAAACCGCTTTGACTTGTTATCATTCATATTCATTCAATAGGCATTTTGGCTTATGGTAAAATAACTGATAGTTAACTAAAGTCAATACAAAACCAAAGTCGAGATCAAGTTTAGTTCGAATAATTGTGATTCGGATATAAATATATAAACATCGACATTGGAAATGTTTGCATTACAATTATTATTATATAATGATAATTATTATTCTAAGTATAATTATATATTGTTATTAATAATAAAATTATTTTAAGTATTAGTATTATAAGTATTATTAGTATTTTTATTATTATTAGCATCATTAGAATTATAAGTAGTATAAGTATTTTTATTATTAGTAGTATCATAAGTAATATTAGTAGTATTAGTATTATAAGCATCATTGATATTATGAGTATTATTATTATTAGTAGAAGTAGTAGTATAAGTATAAGTATTATTAGTATTATTAGTATTATAAGTTGTATTAGTAGGATTAGTTGTATTATTAGTATTATCGTATAATTATTATTTAATTAATATTATTTATTCTTATTATTATTGTTAATATTATTTTTGTTATCATCATTCTTCTTCTTCTTGTTCTTCTTCTTCTTCTTATTTTTTTATTATTATCAGTATTATTATTATTATTATTATTATTATTATTAGTTTCTTAATCCACTTTCAATTTAAGTTCATTTTCCATAAATACAGCGTAAAAGCCGATTGCCACCCTGTCACATAAACAGTTTGTAATAATGCGACTGTCTCAAACCACTATCATGTTATTACGTTNATTATTATCATTATTTCATTATTTTAATTTGATTATTTTATGATTTTTTTTATCTAACTATTAGTAGAAGTAGAATTAGCAGTGTAAGTATAATAAGTACAAGTATTGATAGTCAAAATATTTCAATACTACTTAAAAGTGCCAGATTCAAATAATACAAAATAACCTAATTGGAATTGGCATTATCACAAGTATATATCGTGAATATATAACGATATTGAATTTAATTACAAATCCTGAATGCAATTGTATTGTAAGAATGTTCGCTGTAGCGATGCTCGTTGTATAGGTCGCGAAGTTTGTTATTTAGGTAAGGCACGGAAAGGGTTGTGATGAATTTAGATATAAGTGTTTAAGAACAACACTTGTTCAATACATTCACTGCATGTGTTAGTATTAATTTCTTTGATATTTTCGATTAAATATAAGCCAGGGGGTAATTGAAACGGTATGTTACATCTTATGCGTTCATTAATGTTATTGTATTTACTTCATCACGTTTTCTACATAAATGTCTTGTGGTTTGATGAGCTATAAAGTGTAATCAAGTCCGTTTATAGCTCTAAGGTTTTTCGGCTGAAATCTTATATTGTGCACTAAGGTTTGCCTTTTGTAACCAGAAAGATGTAGAACAAAATTGCTACACAACATACATAAATTAATACTTTATAATATATAAATTAAATTAGGTTTGCCGTTGCATACATTACTGTAAACATCTTTAACGCGAACGAATCAGCCATGTTTATTGTTTGATTTGCTAATGCACACTTGTCTCCGTTGATAACCAAACTGAGATAACGTGGCTCCATTACGTTTATTGACGTAGAAAAACACCAAGCGTTTTAACATGCTGTTAGCATATTTTTCTACGATTTTCCAGCGCAGCTGCCAATCGTAAATTCATTGACGTTGTAACAATTCTGATACAATTAGAAATAAAAAAAAGATACGCCATGAACTTGTATACCAAATGTTACGGCGTTGAATAAAATATGCTTAAAATAGAAAACGAGCAATAGCAGTCACACTTTACTTAGGATTGCATCATGACGATGGGTCTTTTATTCATAAACTTGGGTGTATAGTATAAAAATGTATTCATTTATATTATTCGTGATTATGATGACATATTTGTTTTATAAAAATACATGAGCATTACATTTTATCTAAATGATAAAAACTGCATACAAAACGATTCCTCGATCACTATGTCTATAGATAATTCCTTAAATGTGACATATTTTGCAATACAGCTATAAAACATTAGACAATGAACGACATGACAAAGCCTTGAAAGACTTTACTGTCATGATCGCGTGCAGTATTGCCCAGAGGGATATCGCAATATCATAATGAATTGAGCCACCGGATTAATTGCTCCAGGTAAATTAAGCCGAGGATGGATACCTATGTATCTGAAGTTTTTTCTTCCATTAGCTTCGTCATGAAACAACGATTTCCGTTTTATTTTAGTTCCGCGATTTATAAAAGCGAATTATTCCTAATGTATTATTATGGATTGATGTAAAGCAATCAGAGTTTTTCGCATTATCAGCATTCGTATGAGACCGCACGCGAGGTTTACGAAATTTGTTTGATATTTTTAGGTTTTAATATGCTCGTTTGTCACCTGTTATTTACAGAAATAGAAGCACAAATGTGTGTTTTGTGAAGTACGTTATTTTAAAATTGTACAAGGTCTATTATTAAGACATGCTAAAAGGTCATCCGTTGTCTGGTCACTGGTTTTAATTTACTTAATGCTTAAAATGTGGAAATTATGGTTTGAAAAAAACAAACCGTATCGTGTATAACTGCAGATGTAAGATTCTAATTTTTTGGTATATGTTTGGTGTTACTGCATATCCTTTTTGGGCTTGTTTGTGATCGTGCTAGCAAGTAGTATAGAATCCTTGTTAGAGATATTAATAGCGTTTTTTAAGGTTGGACACATATGTGTTGTGACGATGCAATTTGGTTTATGATGGTAATCACTTTCATTTGTGCTGAAAGGATAATACAGTTTGAAGTAATACACATATAAAAATTGAGAAAATGTTGATGTGATTAAAGG
>VMBQ01008606.1:0-31026 GCA_007657795.1 Dreissena rostriformis
ATCATATGAAATGTTTAACATTTCCACAAAGGGAATATTAACATCTAATGACATTTACAGTACTAATCAGTTAACGATGTCTTCAGTCATACTGAGTTCACGTTATGCATTAGCATAATTTCATATGTAGATTGCTTAGAAATGGATTGATTTGACCGTTCCCATGTGGTGACCCCAGTTGTACTCACGTGTGAGTGTTGTCATTTATTATTAACACGATTCGTATTATGATATGGTTTCTCCCCATCTGGTTCTAAATATAAGACAGTAACTGCTATACTAAGATTTCAATTAATATTGTTAAAATCTGAAGTGGTATAAAGTCACATTGCAAATCGAAAAAGATGGGGTTTTTCACAAGCGCTTTTGTTGTATGAATGATGTGAACGTTAACCACTGACATCATCTCAATTAGTATAAACAAGCATTTACATGTTTGGTTGTAACCTTGCGTTGATGTGTTTTTTTACTGTCATATCGTCTTTATACATAACTATGAGAGATTATTGCATCCACAGAGCTTTAACTATCACTAGTGATACTGTGAATTAACAGACAATGCAAATTCTTTGTTTCATGCATTAATTAGTGAGACTCGTGATATAGTATTTTAAAAAATGTGGCATCTATGATATTTTATGCACACATTGATTTGATCATGTGTGTATCTTAAAAAAGAAAAATGCATGTTGAATACAATTGCTTAATGAGAAACAAACGAATTAATGCATTTAACCCGAATAAAACGCATCGTTTACTTAGTGACCTCGCACGTACTTTGTTTTGAGATGCTAAATCTGTTAAATACTAGTAATAGAACTGTGTTTTACGTTTCGAAAGATATTCACTGAAATGACTATTGATACTAATTTGATGTTATCTTAAAACTTAGGAATGGTGTTTTTTCCAATGATCGGAACCGTAAAACATCTGTTAGTTTACATTGCGCTCACATTCACTGGTTTTCAATTTCTCTCGATAAATGTTGAGTCTCCGAAGCTAACTTTTCTTTAAAAGTATTTTTCCTCTCTTTTAAACTTATTAAAATTACCAGTGGGGATTTATTCATACTTTGTAAATTGTGAAACATTGTAAAAATTATGGTTTTAAACGAGAGATGTAAACACATTGTTAAAATATGCAGGATTACCATCTTTTAGCTCTAAAAAGAGGATCCTCGGTATAAAATATTAGTATAATAATTATGAACGCAAACTCCGGGGGTATGAATGGAATGTATGCATTAAGAAATGTTGACACATGCTCGCACTTTGGTTTAAGAATCAAGTGACCACAAGGAATAGCGATAAGGAAAGTTGCTATTTAATAGCTAATTACAGGTTTTTATAACAATCCATGTAGCATTAATTTATAGTTCAACGATAATAGTAACAATGAATGGTAAACAAGAGTACATAAAATCGCGTTTCTCTACTTTGCAACTGTGACAAACACGCCGCGAGAGCTCCAGCTGACCGCATGAGACCGGGATAGAATCTCTCCGGACCCTGACCACTGGTAATCTCATTTGCTGCACATCGTAAACGCAGCAGCCACGTTGACACAGACGAAAACGTATCTCGAGCGATCGTGACCTCGCACCTTTTTTTTTATTCCAAGCGCCACTTCATCCGGGCAACAAAACTTGCGATTATGGACCAATGGACGTCCTATATTAAATAAAACTTCTTTCCTTAATTTCTTAAGCAATCGTTTACTTCGTTTGAAAAAACACCATATAAAATACTGATATTAGAAAAGTTATACGTAATGCCCATGTATTCAAATTACACGTGTACTGACAATAATAAAATGGCGTCGTAGAATATCACAAAGCAGAAATTAGAAGGATTGATACTTAGCCTGTTAACTTTTACAATCTTGAGCCGATTATGAAATTGTTTTTAACTAGTTTTAAAAGTTCAAAAAGTTGTATCTAAAATAAGAATTACTAATGATGCTGTTGCAGTATATATATTGCTGCTATAAAAGTACCACCTTCGATATCATTCATCGTAAAGCTTAAGGTTGATGATGCGGTGTCAGATTAGTTGCTAATATGGTTTTGTATTGCATGAACATCCATGAAGTAAATTACTCTAAGTTGACTTTCCAATTATAACACACCTACACCAACGATTAAATATTCATAAAGAGATATGGACTGTAAAATGATACACTAAAATTCTGATATGATACCAGCTCGTTTAAACAGTTTTAAATTTTACAATTTTGTAAAGACGTAATGAACGTGACGATCATTTAACAAATCATCTAGAGTTTGCCACATTAATAAATACCCCATGCCACCGCATATCGTTGTAACAAACATGCTCTATACATTCTTAATAAAAAAGGGGGAAAACTTGCTACGTGGGCTAATAAGCAATTGCATATGCACAACTTTATATCAAACGGAACACAACAAAGAACAGTTTATGCCAATTTAAATGTTGTTAGTTGAAAAGTATAGAAGTGCTTCGTTGGAAACGTTTGTAATAAGCATGTAAGAGAAATCCAAAGTTGATACGGGGATTTACTTGATGTTTGATTGCATCCTCCTCTAAGGACAGACGGACAGACAGACGGGAACTGCGTCCATGGGCACTCCAGTATATACGCCTCTGCTGCCTAGAGGGGATGTACACATAGATTTTTTGAAAACTCGATATGACCAAGCCGATTAATACACATTTTACTTCATCCATTAGATGATATACAAACTAATTGTAATACCTGATATGGACGTATTTATATATAAATCAGTGTAAGTTGATGATTTCATTAGCTTAACAATTTTGAAACCATGTAATATATAGGATAATAAATAATTGCGGTCTATTTGTAATGAAATTAAATCGTTATTGTAACATTCCTCATACCAAAATGAATTTTGTATTTAAGTTGGCATGACGTTCTCTTGTTTCACACATCATGTGATTCACTTAAATTATACCATGTATGCAATAATATAGTAAAAAAAACTACTATTTTAGAGGTTTACACATAATTGTAGGAGATCGGTGGTCTTTCAAAGGGCTAAAGAAAGCATTGTATAAAATTACGCTTTTAATGTTTTACAATCAACTGTTTTAACAGCAAGTATGTTCCTTTTCTTAACAAGTAGTGGACACGTAAGATTGTTATCCAATGTTCTGCAACTAATTCGTATACGGTCTTTCAGAATAGTACTTCTATGCGTTGACAACTATTGAAGCTAATCATTGAATGCTAAGAAGCCCTTCTTGCAAACGAATCAACTGTTGAAGAAAGTTTGTGTCATTGATGATTATTGTTTTAGTGTAAATCCATGTGACGGCTATAAATCATAACAGTTATTCAACAATCTATATCACATTACCTACGGCGTGTACCTCTTAATTCGTGACTGAAAAAAATACCTCTTAGTTTCGAATAATAAGGCCAATATATCATAGTATTATTGTAACTGTTAGCACATGTCAACATTACAAGAACACGTGGTATTGACACTGTTGCGTTATCCCCTAACACGGTGTATAATTTATGTTTCTTTTCTGAAGAGTTTTTGAAGGCTCATCATGTTTAAGAGCCACATGCCGCGAAAGCAATGTGAAACACAGAAATAATTTGATTACTTGAAAATGTTTAAATAACGTTAGGTTTGCTTTTACGTCATTGCATATCAGAAACACATTGAAGACATAACGCGACTTATGTTTATTGTGCATTTATTTCATAATTCCATAAATTTTATTTTACACTTTTATTCATACAACTAGATTGGGACTCGTCATTACTTTTACTGTATTTAACACCTGCTTATATTGTCACTTATTGTTTTGCTAATGTAATAGGTCAGAAAAAACTAAATGACATAACTAAGATCAAAGGCTGAAATTTCCTTCAGTCACACAGATTTTTTAAAGTCTAATCGTGAGTCAGCACTGAAAGCTTGTTAACCATGTGTTTGTAATGACTGCATTGAAATGAATGAATGAACGTTGCAAGAGGTTTAATTTCACATAATGTTCAAAATTGACAGTGGAAATTTAATTTATGTGAAGCGAATCCCATTACGAATCATTTAAGACGACATTAATGAGCAGATAACAGTAAATGTATTGCTTGATGTTTGCAATATTTTTCATTGATTTCTACAGTCGTTTTTCACATTTTCATAGTTTAAATAATATAGTGATAACATGTTAATTGTAACACATATCACATGTTGGTTATTTATAGCCTCTAAAACGCTCAAAATCAATCAGTCTTCCTAATAGAAATAGCCAAAATGTCAACGCTATATGTGCTCTGGTAACATAGATTTAACAAGATACAAAATGCTCTTTAAAAAAAATTGTGGTACAATATATTCAACAAATGTTCATGTACCAATTTAGTATTCGTGTGTCGTAAGAATAAATATCGTTGCGGGAAATTAAAATGGAATATATTGTGCAACAAAATAAAAAGAGCATGTGATATCTTGGTAAATATATGTTATACAAATGATTTTGTTATGTGTCATCTTATTGCAATGGCGTTTGATATTTATTTTCGCTTGAAAACTGCCTTTTTATTTGCAAAAGTGTTATTCTTTAAACTGTAAGGAATTAATTTAACCATCATTAAATGAACACATTGAAATGCTATAAAGTAGAAACTAGAGGTTTCATATATAATGCATGTAATGTTTGATTCTTTGAGTAAAACTCCCCAGCATCAATGACCTAAAAACAAAGGAAAAATTAAACTATGGTTATTGAAAATGCGTTAGAGTTTGCCAGTCCGATCCTCATACTAAATGTTGCAGTTGCGTGGTTGCCGACAATCGCTCAAAATGAAGAAAACATATTATTGCATACTTATTTTTACAACGGCTCGACTTCCATTTATAACTTCACAGCAAAAATTTACACAAAATAGTGAATTCAAATACCCATTTTCAAATACAAGGCGCCAAAATTATGTCACAGTGCACTCACTTTTTCTATATCCGACACCTGTATGAGACACTAAAAAAAGTATAATTTGATACTTGTTAACTCCATCTTGCATACTTTTTATCTACAGTCGTCCTTTCTTTATGTTGACATTGTGACATTTTATGTCTACATATCGCTTTTTATTGTTCATCTACCAAAATATCAACAATACTTTGCAACAAACGGAATACTCCGATGAAGTTACTGCTTCGTAAAAAAGCACAATTTTAAAAAGCAATAACCATTACAGTATATGTTTAACTATAAAGAAACATAATTTTTACGACTGGACTGGAAGATATGTAGGCTTTTGTGTATTTTTTGTTATGCTTTCTGGTGGTTTATAAAAAAATATCAGTGAATTAAAACTGACATTTCACTGTTTCAAACAGTGAAAACTAACAGTGAAAATTATCGATCATTTTCACTGTTATAATATGAAATGACAACATTATACTTGACAACGTTACGACGTTATTATTTCAGCAAAAATACAAAATTAAGCATTTGTTAGCACAAAATAAATATAAAAAATTTCACTCGTTAACATAGAAAACTTGTGCTGCGCCACTCGTGAAAATATTATTTTCTATGATCACTCGTTTTTTAAAACCGATATTCCACCAAATCCAACAAATATCCTCTATATATTATTAACACAAATTTAAATACAACCTGAAACACAATAATAAGCACCAAACTCAATACCACATAATTACCTCCACTGAATACCAAAAAATTGTTTTGAATTTGAAGGCGATATTTAATGATTGTAATCACTAAAACACCACATGATAACTTATGTTTTAACACACACATACATATGTTTCGCAAAAAAAAATCATATTTACCGGTATTTTCAGAACCAAAATGTTTAATCAATACGTTCAGAATAATTTTGCATTACTTAGAATATATTACATAAACTATAAATTATACAAATTTGACATAAATAGCAATATAAGAGTGTGATTTAATAGATATATCGACGTACAAACTAAAGGAAATATTTTATTTAACAGAGATAAAACATAGTAAAACAAGAGTGCCAAACTGTCACAAGATACGCCCGTTCGAAGGTTTTGGACACCATGCTCAATGCTTGAAATGCACTAAGTGACCTCAAGACCTAGTTATTGACTTGGCATGACCCATATTTGAACTTGACCTAGATATCATTTAGATGTAACATCTGACTAAATTTGGTGAAGATCAGATGAAAACTACTTCAATTAGAGAGCGGACACCATGCTAAATGCTTTAAATGCACCATGTGACCTCGTTTTTGACCGGGCATGACCCATATTCGAACTTGACCTACATATCATCTAGACACAACTTGTAACCAAATTAGGTGAAGATCAGATGAAAACTACTTCAATTAGAGAGCGGACACCATGCTAAATGCTTGAAATGCACTAAGTAACCTCGTGACCTAGTTTTTGACCCGGCATGACCCATATTTAAACCTGACCTACATATCATATAGACACAACTTTTGACCAAATTTGGTGAAGATCGGGTGAAAACTACTTCATTTAGAGAGCGGACACCATGAAATCCTTGAAATGCACTAAGTGACCCCATGACCTAGTTTTTGACCCGGCATGACCCATATTCCAACTTGGCCTAGATATTGTCTAGACTCAACTTCTGAGCAAGTTTGGTGAAGATCGGATGAAAACTATTTGAATTAGAGTCCGGACAAAGTGGCGCCGTTGAAAATGCACTAATTGACCCTATGACCTAGTTTTTGACCCGGCATGACCCATATTCGAACTTGGCCTATATATCAACTAGATGCAACTGCTGACCAAGTTTGGTGAAGATCGGATGAATACAATTTGAAATAGAGTCCGGNAAAATGCATGTAATGTTTGATTCTTTGAGTAAAACTCCCCAGCACCAATGACCTAAAAACAAAGGAAAAATGAAACTATGGTTTTTGAAAATGCGTTAGAGTTTGCCAGTCCGATCCTCATACTAAATTTTGTAGTTGCGTGGTTACCGACAATCGCTCAAAATGAAGAAAACATATTATTGCATACTTATTTTTACAACGGCTCGACTTCCATTTATAACTTCACAGCAAAAATTTACACAAAATAGTGAATTCAAATACCCATTTTCAAATACAAGGCGCCAAAATTATGTCACAGTGCACTCACTTTTTCTATATCCGACACCTGTATGAGACACTAAAAAAAGTATAATTTGATACTTGTTAACTCCATCTTGCATACTTTTTATCTACAGTCGTCCTTTCTTTATGTTGACATTGTGACATTTTATGTCTACATATCGCTTTTTATTGTTCATCTACCAAAATATCAACCATACTTTTCAACAAACGGAATACAAACAGTGAAAACTAACAGTGAAAATTATCGATCATTTCCACTGTTATAATATGAAATGACAACATTATACTTGACAACGTTACAACGTTATTATTTCAGCAATAATACAAAATTAAGCATTTGTTAGCACAAAATAAATATAAAATTTCACTCGTTAACATAGAAAACTTGTGCTGCGCCACTCGTGAAAATATTATTTTCTATGATCACTCGTTTTTTAAAACCGATATTCCACCAAATCCAACAAATATCCTCTATATATTATTAACACAAATTTAAAGACAACCTGAAACACAATAATAAGCACCAAACTCAATACCACATAATTACCTCCACTGAATACCAAAAAATTGTTTTGAATTTGAAGGCGATATTTAATGATTGTAATCACTAAAACACCACATGATAACTTATGTTTTAACACACACATACATATGTTTCGCCAAAAAAATCATATTTACCGGTATATTCAGAACCAAAATGTTCAATCAATACTTTCAGAATAATTTTGCATTACTTAGAATATATTACATAAACTATAAATTATACAAATTTTACATAAATAGCAATATAAGAGTGTGATTTAATAGATATATCGACATACAAACTAAAGGAAATATTTTGTTTAACAGAGATAAAACATAGTAAAAAAAACAACAAATACATCCAATACCAAAACCATTTACTTTTCAGAAACTATTTACCGTTCAATGCATTTAGTACATTACTCGAATGAAGGCATTTGTTAACATGACAAATATATTTCAATATTTATAGAAATACGCTACACATGCGTACACCAAACATTGAACATGTTATTATACGATTTTAAGTGTATAGCCCATTTAATCGACAAGAATAAGTTCTTTCAGTAAACGAGATTACATTTCTGTTTGAAGAGTAGAAATCAAAGGCAAAACAGTAACTAATTTTACTTTCATTTATTAACCGTTCCAACTGTTTCTATGGGAACTGGAGAACATATTTCACCTTTAACGTGTTATTATAAATCAAAACACAATGTCTCATATAAACAACTAAATTGGTCTAGAGTTGAAACGAGTACAAAACACCGTTCCTATTATTAGAAGAACGCCATTGATGCAAAGAGTTAGAGTGGCGCTTTGTTACTGTTTATAATTCGAATTAAGTAAAACCATATAAGGTGTCATCCTTTTCTCTCGGAATAATATGTGTTGCGTTATTTTTTTTAATCATAATATAATTTGTAACAAGCGCACACAATGGCGATTGAACACATCTAGCGTTGAAATTTTCGCTATTGCTATAACGAGCACTGATCATTTATGGCTTAGCTTTATTTTACGAAATATTGTACGAAATATTCGTTGATTTTGAGTGTTAATTGAGCTTTAAGACTCGTTCACATTTCGTGTCAACAGAAAGTTCAGCGTTTAATTATTTATCGCCTTAAGGTGACGCTTGAGGAAGGAACATCAAAGAGAATAATCAATAAAAACATATAATTAGGTCACACATGTGTCTTATTGACTCGATTATCACAATAAGAAAAACCAAAACGCAAATAATAACCTCTTAAAACTGTAATCGAAAAGTCAAAACAAATACATATTTTGCATGACATTGAAATACACATATTACACATAGAGTGCATTGACATTAAGAAATATCTCCCCGTTTACTTACTTCTATCATTTTCATGTTTGTAAAATAACTTTGTTTATTCATCTGAGTAAATGTAAAAATGCATGTTTCATTTATTACTAATGTTCCTGTCACGCACACTATACACCGACAAGCATATTTTTCTGCACAGAGAGCCACAACACTTCATCATTTTTAATTAGACAAGTTGATGTCATGTTGCATAACATGTTGGATAACATGCAAATAGAGCCACTCAAGTACCACACACGAGCAGACAAAAAACCTTTTCTGACTATCATTCATCCCCCTTAAGCCTTTTAAAATCCACTTATTGCAACGTTCTCAATTCCTCCAATTTCCGCCTAAATCTTCTTCCATTTCACCAATCTGTCTGTTTGTATATGTTTTTCACTGGTATTTAATAACGAATGAGTTTTCTGTCCCTGTGATATATTTTTAACATATCCTCTTCAATGATTGTACCACCTGGAGTGCACAGTTTGCTCGTTCATTAATTTCCTTTTTAACTCAATTCTTTTTAAATATGGTGAAACAGATGTAATTAAAGAAGATCGGTTTCCTGTTTGAACATATAAAGCAAGATGGTGAAATTGTGTTTGAAACCGAACAGAGGGCAAACAATGCAGTTAACATTTAGCCATTGATTTGTAAACTTGCAAATTGAACATGAAAGGAGACAGGAAATAATTGATGATAACAATTATTTTTTTTATTGTAATAAATAAACTTTGCCTACTACTGTGCTTGCAGAAAAGATAGGTTTCATATTAGAAAACAAAAATACGTAATAACTGAAGTAAGATTCAACACTACATGTGTACAAGCCATATATATTTTACAAGAAGGAGAAGGCATAAGTCTAAAAGCAAGTTACCATATGTTCACCCCAAGCAGCATAGTATATTAAGCGTATTTTACCATTTCCCGATTTCACATTTTGCATTTATTTTCATCCCAAGTTTAGAAACTATCGCATGATGCTTTATGCGTTTGTATTGCCACGAACTCCTTTTTTTGCTTGAAGAGAAAGGGAATTACATACATATAGGATCTGGCATGAGTTGTCATATCATACCATATTTTATTAAACGAGTTCAGGAATTTTGCTAGTAAGCGAGCCTTTTACTAACGAATTTCCTGGACGAGTTTAATAAAATATGGTATGATATGACAACGAGTGTCGGATCTTTTTTATCACATGCTTTTAAATGAGCAAATTAAATAAATACTTACGCAAACATAATGGTAAATCCCGAATGTTGTTTACATTTCGTGACGTCATTTGACGTTGCAACGTCATTTCAGCAAAATAACAAAATGCGATTGGTCAATAAACGAAAACTAAGCCAATGAAAACGCTTAAAAAGTATATTACACATGTGTTATATAAAACTATATGTAATGGTTATGTTACATGGGAAACAGGGTATGGCATGTTATAAAAATGGATACGTTTAAAGTGAATGGCGACCTTGCAATTTCAATATCATAGAAATCAATCAGTGTTTACTGTAACAATTATACTAGCAACCTTAACAAAGCTAACGAAGCAAATTGTAAAGCAATATTTAACTGAATGTGAGAACTGTAACAGTCAGACATTCGGCCAAAATAATGATTATACATTTTTTTTCAATTCTTGGATGTTGGAACAAAGTGTAGCTATCCATTTCGTGACAAAACCAACGTTTGCAATATATTTTTGTATTATTTAATTTCATTACTATAAATTAATAACTGTATTGAAATATATTTCTAAAAACATGTTTTAGAATTATTTTCACAATAATTATATCATCATAATGTGCGCGAGTGCAAACAATTCTTACAAAAAAAAACATAGATTATGTCGGAGATCGTTTGAAAGTTTAATTCTATTAATGTGGAAAACAATTCATTCATGTATTTTTAAGTATGATTTGCATAGCCTAAAACCCTAGTAAAGTTAACAAACTAATATTCACGAACAAAACCACGGTAAAATCCGGCTATTGCAAAAGTTGTTTCGGTATGTAGACACGGATCAAAGATCAAGACCGAGAGGTACAGCTTTACAAATACCATCTTCAATATCACACAAGTGGAGGCGTGTGCGAACATCCACTTACACAAACAATAAAACTATCGTGATCGCCTAAATTGTTGAACAATGAATATAAAGTGTCATTGAGGATACAACCAATGACTGTTGCGGATCGAAACCAAACACCAATGGGTGATAAAGCATTCAACTAAATAATTTAATTGATTAGCATTTATTCGGAAATTAAATGATATAAACTTGTGTCGCTATATAAATATTTAATTCCCTTGTTAAATACTTCATTTTTTGTACCATCGATCCACTCTTGATGCTCTGATGTCCATGTAGATTGGAATATACATGCAAAATACGACTAAAAAGTATCAGCAGGAACAGGAAATGCACCAGCGGTACGCCAATATCTCAACATACAAAAAGAACATTACTTATCTTTGACACACAGCGTCATCTGCAATATCAATGGATAATGGAGATCAGTTGTATAATCAATCCTTGACCAACTATTAACATTCCAAAACTAAACTCTCCATATGTGTCCATTTAGGTTTATTACGTGATTATCGTTCTTGGGGTAATAACAATTCTGGAAATAACTAAAATGGACCAATATTCGCCTTTAAAGATAATATATTCAGGAAAGAACTAGATACAAATAAAGTCGTATGAACAACATGTATATTGGGATGCTGTAATCAAAGGTGACAAATAGCATCAAGATGTGTTTACAGCCAATACATTTTCAGTTTCTTTATCTTTTTCATTATTCTTGAACAATCTTCGCTGATTTAAAGCTATATACCACTGCTAGTAATTACAGCATTGCCATAATGCACCACATAATATTTCATGAAAAATCGAGACGATAATAAAAGACGAGATTTCATCTAAAACATTTGTTTAATTACTTTTATCAAAAAGATAAATTGCTGTAAATCCACATGTGTAACATCATGCGATGTTAATTTTCAATTAAATGGGCTCGTTCACAATTTGGCAAATATGACAATTAAAAAAAAACACAACAAATTAAGTATCTCTTACACCAACTCCATATAAAGTTGACTTCATCTATTATTTTCTCCTGTATAGCTTATAGTAAGTTTATCTCTTGAGTGAACAGTTTCTTTTCACTAAAACCTTAAATTGGATTATATCTCGCGTATGCCAGTATTGGTCATGACTATAACTTCGTTTGTCTACATCTACAATATTCGCTCGCTGTTGAGTAGAGGATGCAGTAGCATGAATTATATAAACCGAAATGATACTGCTATACAATCTCATTCCTTGATCTGAAAGGATCCATTTACATCACTTGCCGTATCTCGCGCACTTTGCATATCCCAGTAGTTGTACAAATCATCTTTTTTTATTGTGTTGATAAAAGTTATCATTCAGATGTATAATGTACTATTTAATCTAAATCTACTACTAAGTCAGAAAAACTCTCTGCATTTAACCCATCATCGAAGTGGAATTCAAGTGGTCAGTGTTTTGTTCATTGCAAACAAGAATGTTTCAATAGGAAACCTCTCCACTGCATTGTCCATCTCACAAATGAATTATATGCGTTGTCACACGCTGTCAATCACCATCTTTTTACTATTATCAGTTTCTTTTGTTGGCGTGGTTATAGTAAAAAAGCCAATACAAAAATCTATTCATTGCGGAACATGATTTTTGCCGGGATTCAATACGTTTGAAATGTTCGACTGCTTTTTTTACAGATGGTCGACTGACAACTAATGGTTAGGTGACCTTTACTATCGACAGGGTCATGTTTATCTTTCATTTGGATAAATTATTTTCTCGCCGCCTTATTATATTTATTGCGAGTCAAATTTGAGTAAGCAAAACAATGAATACATATTTACTTCTCTCTGAGAACATGTATATTGGTGTCAATATTGATGCATATTGTCATTTTGTATTTTTTATATTTATTTGCACATAAAATGCGAACATATAATTAAAAATTGTTTCCGTCAACAAAAATACTCTTATTAAAAATAAGTATCCAAAATTTCGATTATATTTGAATTGTGTGAAATATATTTAATTGACAAAAGCGCCGATTGCTTCATTAAACAAGGTAATGACATATTTTAGCATGACGAATCTGCTCTGGTCTGTTTATTTTTTTATTTCGGGTCAAGGTACATTAAATCCACTCATCATATATCAAGAAACCTTGTGAAAGCCTTGAGTCAATGCCTCGATTTAATGCTGCATATCAGATTTAATGTTTATCTGTATACGTCTTATCTGAATTACAAAAATAGTTGACATCGTGTCAGTTAAAAAGGTTCAAACATATTGACCGTACGTACAGATTCAGGCGGTAACGCTAAAGTTTGCATTAGATTCATTTTCTAGGCCTCACGGGATTCAAATTTGCCTTTCCCGCTTAAACGATATAATCTATATATCTGTTAAGAAAAAACATTATTGATAACATTTTATGGTATTATGTTACACTCTTCCTTCTAGATTTCTAGTTTTTTGTTTGCGTTGATTTATTTCTGAAGATATTAAAGTGGTAGAAAGTCACCAAAATACAATAGTATGTGGTTGTTATTAGTTTGTTGTACATTCTAACTGATGTATGGTTTCTTTTCTTGTTATTTCTTGTGTTTGTAATCCGTACAATCTAGCACAAATGCCGTACAATCTTGCACAAACACATTTAAATTCCGAGCCATTACGATAAAGACATTCAATTAAGAATGTGCATTTGCTAACACTGCCCAAGGAATAAGCTAAGCATAGGCGGCATGTTTGTTCGTTTTATCCGTACGCAATCAGTGCCTGCGGACCGAGCAACTTAAATAAAATATCTGTATGCGCAGGAAACGTTCGACAGATGCAGCTGTACTAATTGCTTAACACAGCATCAACTATTCAGAACCTAAACGGCATCCAGCAGGCTCTCTGATTTAATTGAGGGCTGTCGACGTATAGCAATCATGTATCGAGGTTTATTTTTAAATAAACGCCCAACTCTTGATATAAGCAACACGACACAACTATATTGGAGAAATAACGTATACAGGAAGCAATGTTTTGAAAGCAATCGCCGAGCTTAACAAATGATGAAGTTTGTTGATTGCATAACATACTGTGTCAAAAAACGTCTGTTTTTGAATTGAAATTGAGGTTACTGTAATATTTTAAATATTTTAATAAGTCTTCTTTGTTAAAACATCATAATGATGTTATTGATCGATTGTAAATAATTGTTAAATATATATTCGACATGCGTTGTTTTTTTTCTTTCTCTGAGGATGCAGCCATCATGTTAGCACAAGTATATACACACAATCATTCTTAACTTCTAAACATCTTATGTATTATAAACTTTAAAATAAAACAAACCACTAATTAACAAAATAACCCTCCTTCATAATTTGCAAACAATATGAGTCTAGATTACCCAATGTTTGAAGTGTTCTCAACTTAACCATGATAGTATCTCAAATGACAGTCATCAAAGTCGTTTTTCAAAATCAGACGACATGTGATAATCCTCTTAAGTTTCACAACTCAGTCGAGGATATTGAAATTTCGACAAGAAGATATTTACAGTGACGATTGTTCTTATATATAGTGTACAAGTAAGATATCGTCCAATTGTATTTTTATGTAACAGCGGTCTCCTTTGATTACGCAAATACATATATTATTGTGTATTTTGGGTTTAAAAAATCGACCAACAGAAATTAAACATCTTTGAATTATGAACACAGACTAAAATGCAAACGCGTTTAATTTTATTACTTCTGATACATAATGATTTTAACAAGAATTAAATATCTCATTACTGAATATACTCAAGTACAATGAAATCAATTTTTCATATATATTGAAAGGCAAACATGTATTGTTGACATCCGTGGTGTAAAGTTAAAATGTAAAACTAATGATACTTAGAATGTAATCGAGTGTCTACAAAACAAATTTTTCTTTCTTGTAAATGTGACTAAGTGCAGTTATCTAAATGTAATATTTTACAAGCCTGCGTTTTACTTGAAACACCCTAAGTAAAAACACATTTAAACGTGCTGTTGGGTATATTATAAATTTCATTTTTAGAACCGTCAATTTGTCTTTCAGATCTCGCGATTGAGTAGTAATAAGTAAGCGTTACATTCTTTCATTCTCAATGATTCATGAAATAAACTCGTATCGCTCGCTTCACTTGCATATCAATTTCTCACGCGCGTGTGAATACGATCCATTAGCATTTCACGAGGCGTACCCAACTGCATTACAAACCTTGCGTCACCCATTTTCTTAATTGAAAGTTACATTTAAACACAGGTTTTGGGTTGCATCTCGATGAAATAACAGATGTTTTGATAGTTGGAACAGTAAAAACGTATTTCACTTGATATTGCAAATTATCTTGTGGTTGCTTTGTATGCATTTATATGTATGCTTTTTTGCATTATGTCAGCACATAAAGGTTTATCCGGTATGCGTTATTAAAGCTAAACATTCACTGAGAACAGTGATAAATGCGACAAGGAACATAAATCACTACATAAATGTTTGATATAATGCAATAACATTTAATTAACCCTTAATGGATGTTGGAAGGCTGTACGACAGGTTCGCGACATCCCGGTCGGTTTATTCAGTTAATACATCGGTTATTGCAAAAACTTTACTGACACAATAGGCAAGAAGGGTACCTATAAAAATCATACTCAATTGCGTTTTATTATAAAATACTTAAGAGAAATTAAAAAGTATCTGCTCGATCAACCAAGAAACGTTATCCAGGTGTCCTAAATGTCTACGTTTTTCTGGGTCATATTTGTGTGTTTTTCCTTTCTTTTTATAGTGGATGACTTTATATGTTCCAGTATGTTAATTATAACAAGTTTTATATGTTTGTGCAATTAATGTTGATCTTAATGTTAATAAATCCTTTGAGGTGTATATAACAGAGACTCCCTTTGAAACTATATATAAATGGTAGATGTGTACTGGCGTACTATTGTCAGTTGTGCATCATCGCATAATCTGTAGTTTACTTTATTAGACAAAAGAATATACATGTTAAGAATGAACAAAACTGTTCAATGTCTGTGAAGGTTACATATAATGTGCGTGGTGTTTATGGAAAACTATACAACAAATGGCCAAACATCCGGTGAATGAGCATTTGAACATTCTCAATAATCAGTTCGTGAAAAAGTATATGAGCCAACAGAAGGTGTNTATAGTATAGTATAGTATAGTATAGTATAGTATAGTATAGTATAGTATAGTATAGTATAGTATAGTATAGTATAGTATAGTATAGTATAGTATAGTATAGTATAGTATAGTATAGTATAGTATAGTATAGTATAGTATAGTATAGTATAGTATAGTATAGTATAGTATAGTATAGTATAGTATAGTATAGTATAGTATAGTATAGTATAGTATAGTATAGTATAGTATAGTATAGTATAGTATAGTATAGTATAGTATAGTATAGTATAGTATAGTATAGTATAGTATAGTATAGTATAGTATAGTATAGTATAGTATAGTATAGTATAGTATAGTATAGTATAGTATAGTATAGTATAGTATAGTATAGTATAGTATAGTATAGTATAGTATAGTATAGTATAGTATAGTATAGTATAGTATAGTATAGTATAGTATAGTATAGTATAGTATAGTATAGTATAGTATAGTATAGTATAGTATAGTATAGTATAGTATAGTATAGTATAGTATAGTATAGTATAGTATAGTATAGTATAGTATAGTATAGTATAGTATAGTATAGTATAGTATAGTATAGTATAGTATAGTATAGTATAGTATAGTATAGTATAGTATAGTATAGTATAGTATAGTATAGTATAGTATAGTATAGTATAGTATAGTATAGTATAGTATAGTATAGTATAGTATAGTATAGTATAGTATAGTATAGTATAGTATAGTATAGTATAGTATAGTATAGTATAGTATAGTATAGTATAGTATAGTATAGTATAGTATAGTATAGTATAGTATAGTATAGTATAGTATAGTATAGTATAGTATAGTATAGTATAGTATAGTATAGTATAGTATAGTATAGTATAGTATAGTATAGTATAGTATAGTATAGTATAGTATAGTATAGTATAGTATAGTATAGTATAGTATAGTATAGTATAGTATAGTATAGTATAGTATAGTATAGTATAGTATAGTATAGTATAGTATAGTATAGTATAGTATAGTATAGTATAGTATAGTATAGTATAGTATAGTATAGTATAGTATAGTATAGTATAGTATAGTATAGTATAGTATAGTATAGTATAGTATAGTATAGTATAGTATAGTATAGTATAGTATAGTATAGTATAGTATAGTATAGTATAGTATAGTATAGTATAGTATAGTATAGTATAGTATAGTATAGTATAGTATAGTATAGTATAGTATAGTATAGTATAGTATAGTATAGTATAGTATAGTATAGTATAGTATAGTATAGTATAGTATAGTATAGTATAGTATAGTATAGTATAGTATAGTATAGTATAGTATAGTATAGTATAGTATAGTATAGTATAGTATAGTATAGTATAGTATAGTATAGTATAGTATAGTATAGTATAGTATAGTATAGTATAGTATAGTATAGTATAGTATAGTATAGTATAGTATAGTATAGTATAGTATAGTATAGTATAGTATAGTATAGTATAGTATAGTATAGTATAGTATAGTATAGTATAGTATAGTATAGTATAGTATAGTATAGTATAGTATAGTATAGTATAGTATAGTATAGTATAGTATAGTATAGTATAGTATAGTATAGTATAGTATAGTATAGTATAGTATAGTATAGTATAGTATAGTATAGTATAGTATAGTATAGTATAGTATAGTATAGTATAGTATAGTATAGTATAGTATAGTATAGTATAGTATAGTATAGTATAGTATAGTATAGTATAGTATAGTATAGTATAGTATAGTATAGTATAGTATAGTATAGTATAGTATAGTATAGTATAGTATAGTATAGTATAGTATAGTATAGTATAGTATAGTATAGTATAGTATAGTATAGTATAGTATAGTATAGTATAGTATAGTATAGTATAGTATAGTATAGTATAGTATAGTATAGTATAGTATAGTATAGTATAGTATAGTATAGTATAGTATAGTATAGTATAGTATAGTATAGTATAGTATAGTATAGTATAGTATAGTATAGTATAGTATAGTATAGTATAGTATAGTATAGTATAGTATAGTATAGTATAGTATAGTATAGTATAGTATAGTATAGTATAGTATAGTATAGTATAGTATAGTATAGTATAGTATAGTATAGTATAGTATAGTATAGTATAGTATAGTATAGTATAGTATAGTATAGTATAGTATAGTATAGTATAGTATAGTATAGTATAGTATAGTATAGTATAGTATAGTATAGTATAGTATAGTATAGTATAGTATAGTATAGTATAGTATAGTATAGTATAGTATAGTATAGTATAGTATAGTATAGTATAGTATAGTATAGTATAGTATAGTATAGTATAGTATAGTATAGTATAGTATAGTATAGTATAGTATAGTATAGTATAGTATAGTATAGTATAGTATAGTATAGTATAGTATAGTATAGTATAGTATAGTATAGTATAGTATAGTATAGTATAGTATAGTATAGTATAGTATAGTATAGTATAGTATAGTATAGTATAGTATAGTATAGTATAGTATAGTATAGTATAGTATAGTATAGTATAGTATAGTATAGTATAGTATAGTATAGTATAGTATAGTATAGTATAGTATAGTATAGTATAGTATAGTATAGTATAGTATAGTATAGTATAGTATAGTATAGTATAGTATAGTATAGTATAGTATAGTATAGTATAGTATAGTATAGTATAGTATAGTATAGTATAGTATAGTATAGTATAGTATAGTATAGTATAGTATAGTATAGTATAGTATAGTATAGTATAGTATAGTATAGTATAGTATAGTATAGTATAGTATAGTATAGTATAGTATAGTATAGTATAGTATAGTATAGTATAGTATAGTATAGTATAGTATAGTATAGTATAGTATAGTATAGTATAGTATAGTATAGTATAGTATAGTATAGTATAGTATAGTATAGTATAGTATAGTATAGTATAGTATAGTATAGTATAGTATAGTATAGTATAGTATAGTATAGTATAGTATAGTATAGTATAGTATAGTATAGTATAGTATAGTATAGTATAGTATAGTATAGTATAGTATAGTATAGTATAGTATAGTATAGTATAGTATAGTATAGTATAGTATAGTATAGTATAGTATAGTATAGTATAGTATAGTATAGTATAGTATAGTATAGTATAGTATAGTATAGTATAGTATAGTATAGTATAGTATAGTATAGTATAGTATAGTATAGTATAGTATAGTATAGTATAGTATAGTATAGTATAGTATAGTATAGTATAGTATAGTATAGTATAGTATAGTATAGTATAGTATAGTATAGTATAGTATAGTATAGTATAGTATAGTATAGTATAGTATAGTATAGTATAGTATAGTATAGTATAGTATAGTATAGTATAGTATAGTATAGTATAGTATAGTATAGTATAGTATAGTATAGTATAGTATAGTATAGTATAGTATAGTATAGTATAGTATAGTATAGTATAGTATAGTATAGTATAGTATAGTATAGTATAGTATAGTATAGTATAGTATAGTATAGTATAGTATAGTATAGTATAGTATAGTATAGTATAGTATAGTATAGTATAGTATAGTATAGTATAGTATAGTATAGTATAGTATAGTATAGTATAGTATAGTATAGTATAGTATAGTATAGTATAGTATAGTATAGTATAGTATAGTATAGTATAGTATAGTATAGTATAGTATAGTATAGTATAGTATAGTATAGTATAGTATAGTATAGTATAGTATAGTATAGTATAGTATAGTATAGTATAGTATAGTATAGTATAGTATAGTATAGTATAGTATAGTATAGTATAGTATAGTATAGTATAGTATAGTATAGTATAGTATAGTATAGTATAGTATAGTATAGTATAGTATAGTATAGTATAGTATAGTATAGTATAGTATAGTATAGTATAGTATAGTATAGTATAGTATAGTATAGTATAGTATAGTATAGTATAGTATAGTATAGTATAGTATAGTATAGTATAGTATAGTATAGTATAGTATAGTATAGTATAGTATAGTATAGTATAGTATAGTATAGTATAGTATAGTATAGTATAGTATAGTATAGTATAGTATAGTATAGTATAGTATAGTATAGTATAGTATAGTATAGTATAGTATAGTATAGTATAGTATAGTATAGTATAGTATATATACTACTATACTATACTATTTACTATACTATTTACTATTTAAAAATATATGTAACAAATGTAATAATTTTGCAGTGCTTATATTATTTTATTATTTTAGCTTCATGTAAAATAATGTTTCTATCCGTGTTTGCGTTATGACTTATATTTTAGGAAATGCTTTATCTAAACCGATCTAAAAATATAGCAAAAATATCGGACATCCTTGATCAGCTGTATCTATCATTGTTTGCACATACCTGTTCTTTAGTTTAGGTTCCCATTCAGATTTATTAATGACTATTAAATCTCTGAAACGCATGCGCGTGACAACAAAAGATATGCTCTTTTTTAATTCCGATCTCCTGTATAATATTTGTATGAACAACAACTATTTATCCCTGCCAGTAGCGTTATTTCGCTTGTTTGAATATTATGCATATATTCTTTCTTGATTCTATTATTTGTTTGAAGTTTGGATTTTTCATACCCATCAACATTTCGCTATCATTGAAAATAATCATTTATCACACTGCTATCGTATATACCGTGTACAGTGCTCTATCTCATTATATATTCTAGAGGACAGATGGTAATGCAGTTGTCAATCTCACCGATTGATTCCGAACTGTGTCTCACGATGCCAATCATCAAAAACATTTATTTTTAAATTTTACCGTAATTGCTTCTTTCTTTAATTTATGTTGCTTTCTAGAAATTAATGAGTTTAATAATTTGTTTTAGAAAAAAATGGTTGCACTAAATGAATAATACTATTTATGTTTGCTTTAGAAGAAACATAGTACAAACAAAAATGTGTCGCTGCAAAATTTTATATAAGATATGTATCACAATATCATTTATCAAACTCTTTTATATACATTTATTAGATCTACAATAACTTACTATAGCAATTAACGAAATGTTTTTAAACAACATAAACAATAATTAATTGCATATTGCCCACATATATTGACAACATACACAAATTGCCTTTAAACTGACACTTAAAACTGATCAATCGACATTTTGACAGTGTAGGATTGTGTAATTAATTAAATAACAATTTTATTTTCGTCGAATATAATCTTAATTCACAATAAAGTGATTGAAGAGACTGCTTACGTTCACCATTCAATCTTTACCACTACAACTAGCACACCACAAGAAGGCGCAAAGGGTTCTGTGTTCATTCTATAAGAATAATCAACCATTACCAGGAATTAAATTATTGTCAACACCAGCTAGTCTTTATTTAATGAACTATAACCAATTCGATAAAGGGCGATGCATAGCGCTTAGTTCGAATGAAATATATACTGTACGTACAGACATAACTACGGTATAAATACAAGGTACACTAACAAAGCATGCGACACTCGACGGCAAGATGTTATGGTGTTTAATGTGTTCACTTAAGCATTTGAATGTTTATCGAAGTCGTAAATTCAGCATGCATCGTCAATCAAACATCGCGTCTCATTTAAACAAGTAAAATGCGGCAAACAGTTAAATAAATCACTTAACTTTGATGTTAATGTACGAAGCTGAATTATTAATTGACGTTTTTGATCTAACCTATAGTATATAAATAAGATAATTTATATTTTAAATACAAATCCATTGGCAAACAGAAACATAAACTAGTTTTGTATTTCTACGTGCTTTCTGAAATTAGATAAATAGTATCTTATTATAAAGATGTTTCGGAAAAATATAACACGCTTACGCGAAAAAACAGGATAATATTTTACTGCTTGATATCATGTTGCTAAATATTTAGAAAATTTACCTTATACGGTTCACGAATTGAGTCCATTCAATTATTATGATCGACCAGAAACAAAATCGGATATGCGTGAAAGACGTTCGGTTAATACAAGAGAAGAGTAGTTTAGTCAAACCCTTATACGAAAATATGTGGGAATGCTGGAATCACCCTGGACGTATGCCAGTCTGTCTTTCCGTCTGTCAGTCCGTTCTCGCAGATTCCGGGGCAGGTTCGCTTACACCTATGGATCCGCAAGTAAAACACATATTAATTACATCGATAAGTATTTTGATCAACTGGTTGCAAATTGTTATAACAACATATATACTTTCATCTGCATATAAGAATATGTATAAAGAACGCGCCATTTAGCAACTGTATTTTGTTTATAATTCGAAATGATTTAATCATAGTATTGTCCAATTGTTACATTATTGCTTTATTTCTGAAGTCTGAGCATGCTTCCATAAAGAGTCTGATAAATACCTCGTTAGATAATATTGTTTCATAACTCCGATTGATGCTCTTAAGAATAAACAAACAATAATATATTGCAATAACAATGCAGCAAGTTACACTTTAAAGTACTGCAATTGATGAGTAATATTTTAATGTATAATACAACTTCGTACAACTATGTTGATATCGACATGATGCAAATGTGCCTGATATAAGTTTTGTAAATATCAGGTTTTTAGGGCAAACAAGTAGATACCAAGATGTAGTAAATTGAAGACGCAAAAATAAAAAAAAAATAAAAACGTATCTTAAAGCCCCATTTACACTCTCAATCAACGAATATTTTGTAACATAGTTCGTGAAATAAAGTTAACCCATACAAAAATCAGTTTTCCATATAGCAATAGTCAAAATTTCAACTCTAGATGTGTTCTGGTAACATAGATTCAACAAGATACAACATTCTCTTTTTTATGGTACAATATATTCAACACAAATCCATCTACCAATTTAGTGTTTGTTTGTCGTATGAATAGATATCGTTGCGGGAAATTAAAATGGAATATATTTCACCACAAAATAAGAAAAAGAGCATTTTGTATCTTATTAAATCTATGTTACCAGACCACATCTGAAAATTTGGCTTTTGCTAAACGGAACACTAATTGTTTATGGGTTAACTTTATTTAACGAAATATTGTACGAAATATTCGTTGATTTTGATTGTTAATGGGGCTTTAAAAATACGAAGTTTATGATGGCATTTTTTACAAGTCAAACGTCTTATAGCATATACTTTATTGCAAAACATGTAAAGTCGTAGCGATGATTATATTTAACCATTTCTTTAAAAATGGGGCTGTAGATGTATGAACAACTGTAAAACATGTGACTCCCTATCTTGTTGTTATCTATCAAACTCGGTGCAATTACAATCAAAGCGCTGAAGGCACTGAATTTGTTCGCTGTTGTATAATCTTAGACGCAACTCAGTTTTCAAAATTATGTTATAGCTTTTTATATCGCAAGTTTGAAATGACCACAACCCATTCAAATATAAAAAGAGTGTGTCTTAAAGCACAGGTCGAGTTGTGTTTTTTTTTTTCAAGTCATTGATACAGCTAATCAGTGTGCACAGGCTAATCTTATTTGACATGCATTAAGCCCAGTTTTCTTTGAAAGCAGCCAATATGTACAGATTTCAATGATAAACACTAGTCTGGCTAACGTTGTCCTACAAGCTGTTAAATACTTTTGAATACATACACACTATGTAGTGTACAGTGGGAACTATAAACAGACACATGCGGTGGTTAGAGCAGACGCTTTTAGCATTCGTTGTCTACATAATTTTACTCCAGTTATCCACACAGGCAGTCGTGGGTTACGGTTCCTATGATAGTTAAGCCATAGTGATTTGCAAAATTGCCTCTACATTATTTGTGAGCTAACGCTCATAAATAAAAACGGCTCGACAAGCCTCGTGTTTATATCACTGTAAGCCTTTCATAACATATTACATAACGACAGGGCAATTACCTGTTATTCTCACTATATCAGTTTGTTATTGCAAAAATTTGTCATAAATTTACCCAACTTGAATATGTATGAGATATAATCGTATGTGGCAAAACAATATGTAATATTATTTTAAGTCATTGACTAGTGAAACTTATATCACTAAGACAGTCAGTCGCCTCTACGTTAAATATATATAAATGAATTAGGAATAAGACGCTAATGACATAACAACTTGAACGTATAATATAAATTTTCAATTAATCGTTGCAAAATGATCTTACTTAAAGTTGCATCGAAACAGACACTTTATTTTCTGTGTTTATGGATGTTTCGTGTTTTGAATCAAGGTTCATATTCCTCAAGAATGCAAATTCGGCTAGTCGAAAAAAAAAACATGCACGTGGAGAGTATGATTCGATTTAAGAAATTCGTTATGTTTTAACTAACATATTGTAAGTAATTGGTACTAGACCTAATTCACGATCAAACTAATAATAGATCTTAATTGAAAGTATCATAAATACAAGACTTGGAGATGTTAAGAAAATAAAACCTTGTTAATGTTTATGTTGTTTCATTTTCATATATTTATTATTATTAAACGGGAAATAAATGTTAACGTTTGTCACGGAACTGTCGATACCTAGTTATAAGCAGAAGTCTCCAAATACATTGACCTCTATTGGACCCAAATAATAAAGAGCACTCTGCAGATGTTGACGAAAGATAAACAACAGAAAATGTTCAGTGAATGGCTGCTGTGATTTATTCTAAGGTTTAAATCTGTAAATAATATTCGTGCCAAACAAATGCATACATTCTACAACTGACTATCAATGGGTCATCTGAAAACGAGATGAAAGAAATGATAAACGTTTGTTTGGGGTCATATTACATTTGATCATTTGCAACATAGGTTTAAGCTCATAAGTAACCAGGGACCTTCAGCCTCTCATCGACAAACATGTAAATCTCAATCCAATATTATTTTTTGCCCCACTACTGTATAAAATCAACATTGTAGCTTGTTTTAAATGGATATCTTTAAACGATTAGTATTTTAAATAATTGTTTAGTTCTCATAGAAACGGAAATACTCATTCAATCACAATAAAATGGCCACATAGTATGGGCGTTTGTCAACTTTGGTAAATTCTAGTTCAAGTACTTCATCAAGTGCTGACACTTATCGTACAGACAGGCGTTTTTTTCTGTATCATAAAATGATGTTACCATGACCCTTTTATACAGTTCTCTAAGATGTTTAAAACTTCTTTGATAGTGTTCTGCGTACGTCAATAATTTGCCTTGATAGTTGTGGTTTCATTTAACAAGTCCGATAAAAGTTACATAATATGCGGTTCGGGCCATGGGCAACATCATAACTGTATTGTTGTTGTTTTTCAATCATGTTTTGCTTGCTAATGCCTACTGTTATTTTGCTTTTCATTTAATATTATAATACATGACTTAAAAAATAAATAAATAATCAAAGAAAATACTGTGTTTTAGAAGCTCCCAAGTGGTGTAGATTTTGATTTAGAACAGTTAGAAAATTAAAAAAATCGTCACGCGCAAAAGGGGCAAGCCCCCTTCCGCACCAACCCCCTTCCGCGCTGCCTTCTGCTGTGCCTGCCCAATTTCATGGGGAAATTCCTGCATATATATATAAATCCATTTATTCTTCATGTACACAAATAACCGGCTTCAAGTTGTACCAGTTTAGTTGTTTTGTTATCGATGGTTGAGTTTATATTTTGTTTTGTTATGTATAAAATGTATGTAAATGCTGGGACATGTGTTATGTTTACTTAATTTATTTCTTAACAGAGTTTTGTGGAGTTTTTTTCTTCAAAATACCTATACCTGCATCGGCTTTTGTGCTGAAACTTTATTGCATTAAATTATTTTTCGACGTTTAAAAAACCTATCCATAATCAGTGTGTTAAAATACAATCACGGTGTGATACGAATGAAAAACCATTGAAAATCATGAAGGCATCCATTGTTGCGTTTAAACTCCTAATTGGCACAACGAAAAGTGAAATGTAATATAAATCTGAACTATAGTATGATAGTTTGGATAAACATTATACATGGTTAACTAAACTGTTCCACTGACCCAGTCTTGAAATATGTATTATTAATTAATTAGTTAAACACAAGTGCACTTCAAAACATTGACGTTCTGTGAACAGGTTCCATTTGCTGTGACTGAACAGTATAAATTAGGTTATTCACAAACGTAATCCTTTTACAATTCGCTTATCGTGTGGTACATTATCAATCGCCGTTCAGTATCTGTATGAGTTTAGAACTTTGATGGGCATAAAACATTTATCTGTTCTTACTGTTGAACTATCGGACGCTTCGATCTGTTTTGTCCACTTCCATCTCTTGGTGTATCTCGAGATCTTGACACAATCGTGTTGTTTTACATATCATCGTTATTCATTGTGTTGACAAAATTTCTCATTCAGCTTCATCAATGAGTATTTAATCTCTAAACGCGTGCACGAGCCAACCACAATGCAAAACTCTCTTTGATTGCGATCTCCTTTATTATATTTTGAAATCTTTTGTTACATTTAATACTAGTGTAGTGTAGCCTGTGTTAGTCGTGTACATTTTCACTCGTGCAATTTAGATTGATTTGTGAAGTAATATACCTGGATGTCTATCTATCTATCTATCTTTCAATACTGCCGGAACCCCCTTGCGGGTATTATNTACCATGTTTGTTCGTAAAATAAAATATGTTTTAACTAAACAGACACTGCCCTAATTAAATATATCCGAATTCATAAAAATTACATGAAACTGGTCTTTAATATCCGTAATAATGTACATGTTCTGGTTCATGTGGGGTCGTTGAGCGCTGAGTTATTTTCTTTTTCGATCGCTTGGCGTTGTTTCAAAGAAATAACATAACATAATTGTATAAATTATCTTAGACTTATAACTGTGCACACTAACATACCAGTAACGCAGCGCCTCGTAGTATACCATTCGAACTTGAATAAGAACGTTGTCAACTATATCAATTTTGATCAGGGATGTTTGCAATGAAACTCAGACATTTTTCGATGCACCGTCGGGTAATTCCAAAACATAGAAACTGACAGTAATATTCGTGTGTCTCATCAACAAATGCCGTCTGATGCTGTTGCTGCTGTCTCGACTGCGCATTTCTTCGCGAATGTTGTGGACGACAGCTGTCACCATAAATATATGTGAGCAGAAATACAATATGACCCAGCAAGTTTTAGCGGAAAAAGGCTTGCGAATGGAATGCTCTATTCTAAATTGTTTCTTCCAATTATTTATTTATGTTAACAATACTCATTCCAACAAGTTTTTGTTATTTATTATTTCCATTATCTGTATTTTTGTTAACGTTAATTGATGAGTTAAGGAGTTTGATATAATCTGCAAATGTACATTAAAGAATAACACGACTTTTAGGTTCACATTGATTTCTACATACATAAGACCAGAAACAAATCAGCGTTTGGTTATTGTTGCGTCAAAAAAATGATGTTTTTTTCTGCATTAATCAACAATGTAAAAGATCGTTGAACCGTCGTCAATTTGTAATTGCAAAAAGGTGTTGATGTTTTTGGACCCAGATAATAAGCTAACGGGAACATTTGTCTATTTAGTCTTTACGTTTAACGTTTTATTCAAGTGAACTGGATATATTATTTGTTTTCTACAATAGTTGTATGTATGGGCCGACAGTCACTGACATATATAACTATTTGTTTGCAATTTGGCAACAGACAAGCACCGACTAGTGAGATTAGACAGTTACTTTCCTGGGCATTTATCACGACTTGCTTTCATAGCGAAATAAGAGGTTTAAACCATGCTTAGAGACGCTTTACGCAGTTAAAATCGGTTGTATTCAATATAAAGTATTTATTTTTAAATAATTCTCTTACCAATTATTTCTGAACAAAATTTAAAACATTTAAACATTATTCATTTAGGACTTCGCAAATTGATCATACGATAAACGTAAGCGGTTTTAAATGGATTAAATTTAGCTCAGAGGTGTACAAAAAAGCAAACTTATTTAAACAAGCTTTGAAACAGTATCTTCAATCATTCTTTTCGTTTAACACAGTTCAAATTAAATTTTATGGTAGACACGTGTTCCTGTTGTATGCAACAGAAAGATAACATTAAATGACATTTGATACAAATTTCACAACTATTACAAATACATATCATAAACATTTTACCATAACAACATGTTTGTTTCTACATAACGATGTGTCTCGGTTCCTCATGAACACTTTGAGCATATAAGTTAAAGTACATCTAAAAGCCTCGGCATCATAGGCAACGCTTAGAGTTGTAATATCACAACTTCGGTGTTTCCTAATTTTTCACATCAATAAATGCGATAGCATGTACATTGTGTGACATCAACACGACAAATATAATAATGAAGTCGAAATTATAGCATTCTGCAAATTGCAAAGTTTTCATCCAAGAGCTCGGAACTGGAACAATAAATGCGTGTAAATGTTTTAGTTTAAAAATGAAAGGTTTGTACCGAAACCAGTGTTCTATATGTTTAGGTTCATGTCTCCACATCTGGTATTTTGAAAGATCCTAATCAAATAAATGATGTACTAGAAATTAAGGTGTCATGCTGCTGTTTATAATCATGTATGCTTCTTCGCATATGGTATTTTATTGTAATTAGCAATGCTACTATGGCGTATGATTTGAATGAGATTGGATCAAGGGACGCGGATCGAATTCATTTTCCATAATGTGATAACCACCAGACTCCTGAGTGCAATTATGGCGTATGTCTTATAGAATGTGTTTTCTTATTATAATATTTACCGCTGATCGCACTCAAAATCGCAAAATGTCATCATCAGACGCACAAATACTGTATGGATAGGTCACGGTATATAATATTATGTTCCGTATGGTAGTTTTTCGCTGATTGCACTCAAATTGCATAGTAAGTAAGTTAAGTAAGTAGTAAGTGATACTCATACGTACCATTATCATGTATCATTACACTCAACAACTTACCTGTGATCGCACTCGCAATGCAGCAGGCTATGAAAGCGGTAGTTGAAGAGGTTGTGACGTGACGTGAACGGCAGGATGACTAAGGGACAGCAGTCGTGGTCGCGGCAGCACATGTCTAGCTCCTGATCGTCTCCAAGGTCATCAAAACACTGCGCCAGGTCGCCCTTGCCGCACCATTTCGTGCCAGGAAAAAATAGAACGCTGCTGAAGTCGAGCGCGCCGCGTTTCGAACGCCGATTCTTCTTACCTGGCACGGCTGCGGAACCTTTCAAGATGTTGTGGTCTTGGGGTTTTGATGGGCTTTCTTTCGGTGGGGCGGTTAGAATGTCATTATAAGTGGTCAGTTATTTTGGATCTATTGAATTGATGATTTTGGCATAAAGGTCGGTGACTTTACCGGATTTCGCTTCCTGTTCTGCAGTCGCGCTTGCCAGGTCCAAAGAATTGTGACATTCTTTTCGTAATGTTTTCATGTTGATTATATTTTTAATTTTAATTATTATTGTAATTGTTTGCATGTGTCAATGTAGTCATAACAATGAATTGGGACGTGACTATCCTGCTGACATTGTACAATTGTACAATGTACTTACAAACAACTAATAAGCGTCTTAAACATGTGGTTTACTGTTGTACGTTTTATTACTAATTCGACGTCACTATTTCATTTTGTGTTCGCAACCTGGTAACACATCGTAAAAGTTCAACAAATATTGATAGGAAGGTCTACGAACTTTTGTTTAATTCCAAGTACTACACAAACCCGACGCATGATCTGAAAAGTCTCATTAAATTATATTTAAATTTAATATGAATGTTGCATACAGTGCTTATCGAGTGGTCAATGCTCACAGGCAGCTTGACATACGTCATCATATGAGTGCTATTCAAATACATATTGTTAGTATTTAAACATGCGTTCGAGCTTATATTGGTACATGCAATCTCTTCAAAAATCGCTCTCCGAATAGTATTTCAAATACATACACTTATAAGGTTTCGTTTCCTACGAACATCAACGTTAAGATGGTGATTGCAAAATGTAATGCGCATGTTAATGTGTGCTATAATTAATATACCCGTTTTATTTCGTGCATGCTCACACAGAAGGCGTAGATAATTAAGAGAGATCATCAACATCAAAGACGAGCAGCTTAAATATGAGCAGTGAATCAAGACGCAAGACAATATTCATCTATTTGTGTTTGCGTATGCTATATTTTCTTTACAATAAATACCTAATACACATTTTTTTCAGAAGTTTTGTGAATACTGTATTTAAGTAATAATAATAGTTACAGGGTTAGTTACTGACCCGATACGGGATATACGGTTCTGTGGAAAACCATATCGGGGCAAGACCGAAGGTCGAGCCCCGATATGGTTTTCCACAGAACCGTATATCCCGTATCGGTTCAGTAACTAACCCTGTAACGATTATATCACGCCAACTACTTTCCATCTCATCAAATTAACAAGGACAAACAATTTTTTTTAAACTTATATTACGGAAAATATTAAATTCAAGAACAATATAAAACAATAACAAAACTTCAGGAAAAATCCTGAAAAAAGGAATGTAAAATACATATTTTCGTTACTATTAATTGATCACAATATTGTATCACAATGTCAAACATTTTTATATTCATCGATGTTATACCCCAGTGACACTCATTCTAGTTGAATAGTGTAAACTATTATTATGAATTGTTTAAGTTTCTTACCCCAATGTCTTGATGTATAACTCACTGTTTTCCTCCCAAATTGTTGTCCAGTCTAGCCTGACCACATAATAATTATTGCTGACCAG
>VMBQ01008607.1:0-22698 GCA_007657795.1 Dreissena rostriformis
CGTCCATCTCACCCTGGTCCTCGGCGCTCAGCTGGGACAACAGGTCGGTACCCAGCTCAGCCTTCAGGGACATCGCCGTGTTCTTCATCGTCTCTAAGTCCTTGTGGAAGTTGTTCACGCTTCGACCCTGCAAATGGTTCCCAAGAATTAGGAAACTTTAACTTGAGCTTTATAACAGACATAACTTATACCCAGTTTTTGTGTGTGTGTTTTTTTACCAGTTTATTAGTATACTAAGCACATTAACAAATGTGATATGTGGTATATTTATACAAATACAGTACAGGCTGCGGGTATACACAATTGTTTTGATGTGTGTGCATATTAATCATATAAACATACATGCAAAAGCATTCGCACATAGTAGGATGTATCTAGTGCTATTATACTGCCAACAAAAATATTAACAAAACAATGTCAATAACTTGTTGTGTGTCGGAAGCCTGGTGTATACTGTTCTGATACCGCTACGCTGCTTTGTCAGCTCTGTTCAAGGGCAAATAAGAGTCGTGTTCCGAGAAAGCTGGGCATAATGCTTGTGCGTGAAGTGTCACCCCAGATTAGCCTGTGCAGTCCACACAGGATAATCCGGGACGACACTTTCCACTTTTATGGAATCTTTCGTTTAAATGATGTCTCTTCTAAGCCAAAATTCAGTTGAGGCGGAAAGTGTTGTCCCGGATTAGCCTGTGCGAACTGCACAGGCTAATCTGGGATGACACTTGACGCACATGCATTATACCCAGTTTTCTCAGAACACGACAAATAACTCAGGATTGTGTGGATAACTGGCCATTTAGTGTCTTCAACATCTACACTTCATGGATATGATATATTTGAAGTTTCACTTTATTGGTTTAAGAAATATGATAGCAGTTTGCTCCATAAACCAGCGTTTTTTTTCCCCAAAGGGGAAAGGTACCTGTACCCCTACAATTGGGAAGTTTTCGAGTCCTGAAATCTTCAAATTGGGAAAAAAACAGGTCGCAAAATAAATGAATTAGGACAAATTCGAGTCGCAAAATTGATGAATTGGGAATCTTTAAAATGCATCTTAGCTATCATTAGGGGCTATATTCTGTATCACAAAGCATTTTAAGCTCTAGCTTTTAATAGAAAACCTACTCATGATGATATTTTGACAATCATATCATGTTATGTGAAAATTGTGTTATTGCCACTTCAGTAGGAATGTGCCTGTCAATGGATTTTTTTATTATCTTCTAGTGATAGGCATAAACATGAGGTTGCATAAAAAATAATATTAATAATTTATTTAAGCCCTTAANGTAACAGCCCATTCCGCGGATGTATTTATAAGCGGCCCGAAATATCCGCAGCCCGCAAAACCTTTGCACATATTACACTGGTAGATTCTGCCTAAGATTTTTGTAACGAGCGATGGCTGTCGTTTTCCAATCTTCCAATTAAAATATTTGTGTGCAAATGGCGCCGTTGTGAAGCAAAACGACATTAGTGCGTTCAGTTACAGCGAACATTTGCTATAATTTCGCTATTGAATGCTCGGTTCGCCGCGAACGTTCGCAAACCGTCTCGGGAGGTAGTTCGCTAGCGAAACCAAAATGGCGCACAAGTAAGTTGTTGTTGTTGTTGAGTGTAATTTCGATTTTTGTTCATTTTTTTTTGTAGTATATAAAATGAATAGAATTATAAACATAGTGTATTGTGTTGGTTAAGTACTTTCTGTGTTATAAGCGATTTTCTCCATCAAAATCGCATCAATTCTCTGGGAGCCGCCATCTTTAAACGTTTGCTCCGAATGTTCGCTGTTACTGAACGCACTACATGTGTATTCAAAGAACGAACGAATCTCACAAAATTTCGGAGATTCACACATAAGTGAAAAACTAATTTAAACTGGAATGGTTAGAAACAACAGTGGATATAAATAAGAAACGCTTTCCGGCGAAAATAAATGACCGAAACTGAAAGGCTCGACGATTTCAAAAGATATTTCCAGCGAAAATAAAAGGCACTGGCGATTGGGAACGGCACCTACTGACCTAGGATCCTTGGGAACAGTAGATATGGAAATTGGGAAGGGTCCGGTGCTAAAATTGGGAAGCCTTGGGTAGGCTTTGGGAAAGGTACCGTTCCCCTGTACTAGTTAAAGAAGGAAAAAAAAACGTTGTAAACTTCAATCATTAAAAGCAGTTGATAGGCCAAGTTTTTTTAAAAACCACCGTCTTAAACTTGATTTGCAGGAGTAAACCAAATTGCTTTCTGTGCGGTTCTGAAAATGAATGTGAGGTGAGATTTTATCTCATGTTTGTGTCTGAAGCACCCACTCTGCTGTTTTATGCTGTTTGCTGCTCATAAGTACCGTAGGGTTGGAAATGAAGTCTTTCAAAACTTGAATCTAGTAAGAAAGGTGTTAAATTTAATTGGATTTTTATAAGGGACTACAAACGCTTCAAAATGCGTCTGAGTGGTAAAAGGGTTAAGATACACATCAGGGCCCTCTCTGGCCATCAGGGGAAGCTACCCACTTCCCTCATGAGGTGGAATTTTCGCGCAGTTTCCCATTTATGGGGGTATTTTTTTAATTACTGTTTCATTACTACATTCATGATTTGTACATTTCATAAATAAGAACATTTGACACTCAAATTGGACTATAGAGTAATGATGACTATATTGATTTTTTTTCTTTTTTCCTTTTTTTCTGGGGGAAATGTTTCCAAACAATAGGGGGAAAAAGTATACTTTTTTGATGGGGGAAGGGCCCCATTTTCGGCCCTTAATAATGCAGATCGAGGACCCTTCACATGCTCTCACCTTGCCGGGCTGACTCTTGGTGAGGTTAGCCAGCTCCTCTGTCATGAGGCGCACGTCTCCCCTCATCTTCTCAAAGTTGTCCCTGTTCTTGCTGTTCCTTGTCTCCATACGCTGCATCTCAGACACCAGGTTATTGATCTGCAAGAAGGGGGTTTAATGCATGTGCGGAAAGTGTCGTACCAGATTAGCCTGTGCAGTCCGCACAAGCTTATCAGGGATGACACTTTCCGCTTCTATTGTTTTTTTCATTTAAAGGAAGATTTTTCTTGACAAAAATCCAGTTAATGCGAAAAGCGTTGTCCCTGATTAGCCTGTGCGGACTGCACAGGCTAATCTGGGACAACACTTTATGCACATGCATTTTACCCTGTTTTCTCAAAGCGCGACTCAATTATATCATGTAAGATATAACAAGAGATGTGTTCGTCAGAAACACAATGCCCCCTTCTGCGCTGCTTTGACATACAATTTCTATTTATCATTGGCAGGTATAGAAATTATCTCCCTTTAAAGCTTATTACTTCCCTTGAATTTTGTTTTAGACCTTTGACCTTGAAGGATGACCTTGACCTTTCACATGCATGCCACATATCAAGTTGCTATCTTCAATATTGCAAAAGTTATGACCAACGTTAAAGTTTTCGGACGGACACACAGACAGACAGACGAACGGACTGACAGTTCAACTGCTATATGCCACCCTACTGGGCGCATAAAAACTAAAGAATTTAATTGACAGCTGGGAGAGACACTTTTTTGAAAGTCTGACATTTCTGATGTTTTATTTTCCAAGTTAATATTTCAAGGGTATTGAAAATTGACCCTTTTTTTAAAGAATAATTTACTGCCACGTTAACCAACCTTAACAAGGCTGTTGATACATAAACAATTATAACCAACATGCCTTTAAACTTCTGATCTTTTAGTACTTATTTTAGTCAGATATTTTGAGAAAAACCACTTCAGTCCTTTAATTGGTCAGGACCATAACAATTTAAGTTTCTGAGAACCATGACAATTTAATTGGTCAGGATCTTTAGTTTAGTTTAGTTACCACCTTGACAAATTTAGTTGGTCAGGACCATAACAAAATTAAGTTGGTTGGTCAGGACCATAACAAATTAAGTTGGTCAAGGCCTAAACCAATTAAGTTGGTCAGGACCATAACAAACAAGCGAATTTGTTGAATTGATATCCCCCGCCAAATAAATTTTGTTTATGGATGGGTGTAGATGTAGAGCTAAAAGAAAAGGTATAAGTGAAGGGTTGTGCCTTTCGTATTTTTTTTTAACTCATTTGTACCTGTGATGGGTTTTCGCTTATCTNTTTTGTTGGTCAGGACCATAACAAATTCAGTTGGTCAAGGCCTAAACCAATTTGTTGGTCAGGACCATAACAAATTAAGTTGGTCAAGGCGTAAACCAATTTAGTTAGTCAAGGCTTCAACAAATTAAGTTGGTCAAAACCTTAACCAATTTAGTTGGTCAGGACCCTAACCAATTTAGTTGGTCATAAACTTGACAAATTGAGTGGGTCAGGACAATGACAAATTTAGTTGGTCAGGGCCTTGACAAATTAAGTTGGTCAAGGCCTTAACAAGTTTAGTTGTTCAGGACCTTGACAAATTTGGTTCCTTAGGGCCTGTATAATTTACGTGATCAGGACCTCAGCTATTTAGTTGGTCAGAAACTTGACAATTTTAGTTGGTCAGGTACTTAAACAAATTGAGATTCATGTCTGTAGGTCCACAATAGTTTTGATACTACGGCAACAGGGGTGTGATTTAAGAACCAACTCATGGGAGGAAAATGTCCTACCGGTAACCCCCTTACAGAGTTCAATTTAACTCTTCATGTGTACAAAGATCCAGCAAAGTGTAACTATTTGTAAAATAAGTTTGACATTGTAAGGGAGGAAATCAACTGAAAGTAGGAGAAATCACACTACTGCTGCAAGCCGTACCTGTCCCTCTATATCCTCTAGCTTGGTCTTGTGCTCATTGTACTGAGTCTCCATGGCAGCCACCTTGGTGGCATACTCCTCCTTGGACTTGTGAAGGTCGAGTCGCGACCTCCTGTTGTCATAGTAACCACCTGTGAGGGCGCCCCGCCTTGACACCTGGTCACCTAGCAACAGAAACTCACCTTATAGTCAAGCTTTTCATTGTTATCTTTAGACAAATGTATTGTGTGTATGTTTTGAACACACCCGAATGCAAGCCACATTCAATTGATAATTGATTTTTATGTGTTAACTGAATTTCACTGGATGAATGGAAAACAAACACAAAAGCAAACAACTAAGGAAGGGATATAGACTTTCATTTTGGCCATGGCTGCTTACCCTTGGTCTTTCAATACTATTATAAAGAGAGGAGATTTCTAGACAATCAAGGAGCCCACCACAAAATGTATGGGCCCATGGCGAGCGGGCCACTGCCATTTCCATCCGTGCTAAGGCACTTAATATTTTGTAAATGACACAATTAAACACTAAACAGGGACAAGCGCTGTTTTTAATTCTTGGGATCCAATATTATCTGTTCCAGTCATTATACTTTTCTGCTTACAAAGTCCACAGAAATGTTGGTACGGTATTCCTAGTCCACAGAAATGTGGGAACGGTATTCCAAGTCCACAGAAATGTGGGTACGGTATTCCAAATTTCAATCTTTAATTGGATTACACTTAAGACAGAAAATCAATAACTACATACAAATTTCAATTCGCTATTAAACACTTTATGAGCCTACCATCTAGCGTGATGCAGTCGAGATTCTGTGTGCGTGCAATCTGTGTGGCCACTTCCATACTACGACAGATCAATGTCTTTGAGAACACATGCTTGAGTGCTGCGGAATATTTGTCAGAGTAGCGTAGCTTGCTGATCATGGGTATGGCATCCTGCAATAGAAAGTACAGTTTTTTTTGTAGTACATTCCATTATTATTTGTTGATATAAGTTTTAAATTGATGATGTAAAAAAACTTATGAAATAAATAATGTTAAGAAAGCAAACATGACTTAAAGTTAAAAAATGTACCTGAATGAAAAAAATAAACTTGCAAATCTTAATATTTCAAGCTACCTATGATCAAACGATGAAGATTTTAAGTTCTTAATGAGTAGAGGTACAGGATATCGTTTGTTGCACTAGAAAAGTGTGAATATAGGATAACCCCCCACGAACCATGAAACAAAAAGGATTTATTGATGAAAGTTGGTTGGACAGAAAATATTGAAGAACAGTTCTGAACATGAAACAAATTAAGACTTGTGGTGTATTGGTGATGCATTGAATATAGACAAATTAAGAATTCTAAAATAGCCATTCAACATTGTAGTGTACTTACATTGGTTTCTGGGTAGATGGTGTCTCGGTTGTCGAGTCTGTTGAGAGGCATGAAGGTAACCTCCCCTGGAAGCCCCCGTCGGTTCATCTCCTGCAGGATAGCGGTACCCGTGCGGTCACTGTCAACTACATGGTGAAACAGCCTGGAATATAGACATTGAAACAGTCATAATGAAAATATAAATCAATTTTAGAAATTTATATTTATGAATGTATGTTGAATGTATGACAATTATATTTATGAACACATTAAGTAGCTGTACATGAAATACTCTGTATATGAAATGCTCAGCGTTCTAGATAAGCTGCGTATCAGGGTAATATACGCATTACAAATATCAAGGTACGCTCAATTTATCATTTCCGTGTGTACATTTAAGAAAACCAATCTGGACTTACGCAAATGATGTTAATTCTCTGCGTACAACGTAAACAAAAAATATAAACAGCTGATTGTTTTTCGCCAAACTATGAGACTGGTTATCGTAAAAATTAGAGCTAATTTGTGCGCTGGATTGTACAAATAGTTAGCCAGTCGGTATGTATACTCTGTATCATTTAGACGCATGGTAAATTTAGTATTGATTTTTTTATCAGACAGTCAAGCGCTTATGTGTTTATTAAATTACATGAAGAGGTCAGCATGGCTTCTTCAGAGCCAAAACTAATTACTTCTCAAAGTAAAATTGATTCTTTTTATAAAGCAAAAGTTATATTGAGTAAAAACATTGTACTGACAATACTGATTGATTTAATTTCCTCTGTTTTCAAATCAAAAACAGGGCTTTTTTTGGCCCGATTTTATAGCCGAATAACGGCTATGTTCCCAATGGCAAAAGGTATATTTTTTTTCCCAAAATTTGGAAAAAAAATTCCCAATTAAAAATTATTTTTTTTAGAAGTGTCTAATGATTATTTTATCACAATTTTATTTCAATTACATGTAACAAAGTACATTATAATGATTTATATGATTTTAATTTGAATTATTATACAGAGTTATATCAATATATATGGTTGTACTAAAGTGCAACCAAAGGAGGCTACTGAATTTATTTTCCCAATTTCTTGAAAATGCCGATAAAATTCCCAAATCCAAAGCCATGGGCTATCTTCCCAAAAAGGGGAAAAAAAGCCCTGAAAAAGGACACACTTAAACGCTAATAAAACAACTGTTGAAAGTTGGCAAAAAAGTTTTCCGTGGCTCACGGTGGTGGACGATAAGGACGAAGTTAGTCTTAAATGTAAAATCTGCCAACAATACAAGGCTGATAATGTTTGGGCCACTGACGGAGCAATCAACATTCAAAAGATGGCCATTGACAGGTAAATCATTTGATATGTCAATGGAATGAAACCTACTTCTATGAAGGAATACACATAGTTAATGGTTTTAAACAGTTTATTGTGTTTAACATGATTAAAGTAGTGTGTCCGTACCCCGGCTATATTCTTGTTTTACTTTAAGCAAATTACCCTTTAAGCAAGAAATTTTTTTACCATTTACCCCCATGCTTTGAAAAGTGGGGGTATTTACCCCCATGGGTCAAAATTTTTCTAGAAGGCTGAATGCTAATATATGAAATTCATATTACTATATGAAATGTTAGTATGTATGTATGAAATATTATACGGAGAAAAAAAAAATGCAAAAAGAAAAGAAAAAGAAGATATTGAAACTATCATTGATGACCATTGGTGAGATAAGAATATTCATTTATTGTTTTGTTATATTTTGGTTACTTAAACTGAAATGCCTATATAATGAAATTATCATGTCCATGAAAAGTTTCAGATGATGTAAAGCAGAAATTAATGTATTGGAAAAGTTTTCAAAATTGAAAGCACAGCTTGTCACTCATAGAATTAGATCAAACAACTTAAAACACTTATCCATGTGGCAGACAATTTTACTTACTCACATGTCAAACTTTTACACTCATCAATGTGTCAAATGTAAACTCATTGATATGAAAAACTTTTTAACTCATTCATGTGGCAAACTTAAGAAACTCATCCAAATGACAAATGTTTACGCTCATCCACATGGAAAATGTATACACCCATCAATAACACAAACATTTAAACCTATTCAAAATATAAACTTACACTAATTTGAGTGGCAAACTTTTACAGTCTGACATTCAAAACGGAAACTTTTACACAAATTTGAGTGGCAAACTTTTACACTCATTCACAAGTCAACTATTTACACGCGTCCACATGGCTTTCAAGCTTATCGATGAGCAGTTTTTATCTAAACAAGAGCTGTCACCATAGGATGACATATGCCCCCCTTTTTCCACATTTTTGTAAACCTAAACGCAAAGTGTTTTTTCACATTTTTTGAAACCTAAACGCAAAGTGTGACGGAATTTCAGACGGACAGTGCGATCACTATATGCTACACCTTCGGGGGCATAAAAACTGTTTTTTTAAAATAAAGAAATGAAACAAGAATACTGCAGTATAACCAACTAGATTACATTCAAATGTTTCCTCAACACTATCATCATAACTGCATAAATCACAGCAGTTTAAGTACACACCTCCCGCCAGCAGTGACTTCTACACAAGTAAAGAATGTCTTGTCGCAATCAAACATCTCAATGAGCGTGCCGTAGTAGCCGTCTATGAGCTCCTGGTTGACACCCTGCTCTTTGAACGTCTGTAGCACCTTCTGTACACTCAGTATACCATTCAGGGTGGCCTGTAAAATAACAACTTCATGAGCCTCGCTCTGTGAAAAGGGGGTTTAATGCATGTGCATAAAGTGTCGTTCCAGATTAGCCTGTGCAGTCCGCACAGGCTTATCAGGGACAACACTTTCCACATTAACTGGATTTTTGCTAAGAAGAGACTTTCTTCAAACAAAAAATATCATAATAGCGGAAAGTGTCGTCCCTGATTAGCCTGTTCAAACCGCACAGGCTAATCTGGGATTACACTTTACGCACAGGCACCAAAACCCCTTTTCACAGAGCGCGGCTCATATGTAGATTGTCATAGTTACATTTTCAAATAGGTGGATCATATTTTTCATCTGTTTTATGGAAGAATATGAGCATATAAACAAATATGATCAAGGTATGTGTATTGTTTTTGTATTTTATAATTTATTTAAGGAATATTTTATGTTATTTTTGAATGACAATCCTATGTTCACTCAAAATGTTTAACCCTTTGCATGCTGGGAAATGTGTCGTCTGCTGAAATGTGTCGTCTGCTAAAAGGTCGTCTGCTTAATTTCTAAAATTAGCATTTTCTTCATTTTTTTTTCAGACAATACTATCAGAATAGCTATCAGTTTGGATCCTGATGAGACGACACGTTTTGTGGCGTCTCATCCGGATCCCAACTGTTTGCAAAGGCCTTCAAAATTCGGTTCCAGCACTGAAAGAGTAAATGCATGTAGTAAATGCAAATGTACACAAACATACTGTAAAAGTAAAGCAGGGAACAACAAAAATCAATTCGAGCCCTGAAAGATTGATTACTAAAGAAGAAAGGGTGATATAGCAGCTATTTTGAGTTATGCACAGTAGAATAGACTGGAAGGTTCCAAAGTAGAATAGACTGGAAGGTTCCACAGTAGAATAGAATGGAAGGTTAAGTAACAACACCTCGGTCAAACCAGCCTACCTTGCCTGTCATGGACCTCAAAGCCTGCTCCTTCTTGCTTAGTTCATCCCGTAGAGATGCAAGGTTCTGTTGGAGAACGTTTTCCTCCCTCCATAATGCACTAGAAAATACATACATAATATTTACAACATAATATTAACTCTTTCAGTGATGGAACCGTTTTCTTCACTCAATAATGTGCTTGAACACACATACATAATATTCACAAGAACATATTGTGGTGGTATTTCCCTACTTATTGATTCGTTTAAAACTTAATTTGTTGATATGCCTGAATCGTTCTTTATAGGCTGTTGGGAGTTCTAATAGATTGAAATTTACCAGCCACAAATCAAATGAAAAGGAATTGTCAATTTGCTATACAAATTAAAAGTGCAAAAATCAACTCAAGTCTTTTGTTATCTGAAAAATATATCCGCCTCGCTCTGAGAAAATGGGGTTAAATGCGTGTGCGTAAAGTGTCACTTCAGATTAGCCTGTGCAGTCCGCACAGACTTATCAGGGACGACACTTTCCGCCTAAACAGGATTACCTTCAAGAAGAGTCTTTCTTAAAACGAAAAAAACAAACAATAAAAGCGGAAAGTGTAGTCCGTGATTAGCCTGTGCACAGGCTTATCTGGGAGGACACTTTACGCCCAAACATTAAACCCCTTTTTTCACAGAGCCATGCTGTTATCAGTTAGTAACATGTTTAGTTTAGTTTAAACCTATTTATTTAAGCTTGATTGCATCAAACGCCTAAGGCTTATTCGAAACGCTCTCGAGTCTGTTTCCTGGGACTAGAACCAGTACTTGGTGTCAAGTTGTACCTTCTCTCATTCTGCAGCTCGTCTTTCTTGCCCTTCATCTCGTTGTAGCTGCGGTTGTTGGACTCGATGATCTCCTTGTGCTGCTCCACTCGCTGGTTGATGTCCGTGATCCTGGTCTCCAACATCTCACGTCGCTTCTCCTCCTGGCCTGTGTCCTCCGTCAGCTTGCGGATCTAAATGGCACAGTATCCAGTGATTTTTTTCGCTGTATATTTTACAGACTGTGCCTTTTGGATTGGGAAAAAAATAGCGATAAACCACGAAATTGGGGAAAATGAAACATAATTAATATGATTATAAATAATAGTATAACAATTGTATATAAGTGCAGGTTTTTACATTTTTTATTATAAAGTGGTACAGAATTAAAACACTGTATAATAAACTCAATAAACCAATTACTGAGTTTATTGGAAAAGTTTGGCATCTTTTTGGGGGAAATTCTGGTAAGATCTTGGGGGAAAAATGTTACTTTTTGCCATTGAGAAACAACCTTTTTTTTTACTTTTTGCCATTGGGACACACACAGCCTGTAACAGGCTGTCATTCTGGGCTAAAAAACCCACTGGTATCTGGGGGGTAATTTTGGAAACACCTCAGGCGGTTTGCGGGTAGGTGAAGGAAAGGGGTGGGGTGAAATACCCTACACCCCTTGCTTGGTATGTGAAAAACGCTATTTAATTAACCATCTCGAAGCTATCCATCAACAATATGACGTCCTTATAGTGTGTATAAGGCCATCACAGTGCGAAATAAACCAGGGTGGCAATATATCCTAATTTATACCATAGGTAGTTATTTTGTCAATTTAGGATCAATAATAGGATAAAATGGTACAAACCTTAATATCTTGGCTTGAAGGCATAAAAAGCTTTAGGTTTGAACAGACACTACTGAGTCAGTTTACTGGGAAAAACCAGTAATAGGTCCCTTTGAATAATCAGGAAAATGCAAGGCCATCAAAGACAAGTAGGAACAGGTCAATGACTGCTTACAATGATCATTTTTGGAGAAAGTGTGTGGGGTATTTACCCATAAAGATTCTAATGTAAAACAGTGTTATGTAGAGAAATAAGATATAGATTTGTTTTATGGTTAAAACCATCGAAGATGCATATTTTACAGATATTGATACAGATTCATTAAACATATGGTCAAACTTTTTATAAGGAAACTAACAAATTTAAATAGAATACAATGATCTTTGAAGTGAATAGGGAAATTTAGTATAGCCACAAAACACATTAAAAACTTATTTCTTTACATATCACTGGTTTACTGGTTTACATGAGAATCTTGATTCTCCAACCAATTTTTCCAAATATGATCATTCTAAGCAAACACTGACCTGTTCCTCTTTGTCTTTGATGGCCTTGCTGAGAGACTTGAGTTCATTCTTGATCCAGCCGTCCCTGTCGTCCCTGGAGGTGAACTGGTTACCCCTCCCCTGCTTGGCGTACAGCTCCTTCCTACGCTGCTCGGCTGCAGCCAACCTGCCATGGAAAAACCATTTGAACCATATTCACTTGGGTTCCATTGCATTGAAAGTCCTCAGAATTTATTGCAAAATAGTTGATTACAATGATTGAGGTAAAAAAAACCACTATACGCTTATGTTTCTTTTCCGGCCCTATGGAAATTCTTAATCTACAAGTCCAATTGGCCAATACATTCGCACAGACCGTGCTGTTTGTCCTACATAATGCCAGGCCCACCCTCATTGTGGAAACGATTACATAATTTCTATGTTGACAATTTAGGATAAGCAATCCACACAAGAGATGATTTTGTCAGAAACACAATGCCCCCTTCTACGCAGCTTTGAAGCCATATATTTGACCTTTGACCTTGAAGGATGGCCTTGACCTTTCACCAATCAAAATGTGCAGCTTCATGAGATACACATGCATCAACTTGCTATCTTCAATATTGCAAAAGTTATGACCAATGTTAAAGTTTTCGGACGGATGGACTGACTGACGGACAGTTTAAAAACTAAATGCCACCCTTTGGGAGCATAAAATTTTCCCCATGCACAAACATGCAGCTGTTTCCAATCCCTCTTTCAAACAGCCCCACCTTACCCATGTACCTGATGTCTAGATCAGATCACACTACACAAGTGGCAGAACTAGGCAACAGACAGCCCCCCCCCCCCTCTGTACCCACCCCTCTGCAAAATCTCCCCCACCTCACCCCTGTACTGGATGTCTATACAGTATCATCTGCCTACAAAAGTAGAAACAATTCTAAAAACACAATACGGTTCTCTTGCAAGCAAGAAAAATTGAGCCATGTCGTGTGAACCTGGGACATATGTGCCAGCGTAGATAGAGCCCAGACTAGGCAGCAGATAGTCTATGCCTATTAGTACTCCTCTTCACTCCCCAAAATAGCCCCACCTCACCCCAATATTTAGATAGAGCCCACATTAGACCCTATTGTCAGCCCATGATGGTGGTGGTCACTTACTCCTGTGTACACTTCTCCTCTCGGTCTCTCAGGGACTCGTACTGGGGCGTGATACTCTCCAGACTCTTTTGGGTCTTAGCAATCTTTTCGTTGCACTTCCGAAGATCCTCTTCCAACTTTTTCTGCAATTTAGCAATACATTTGAAGCTCGCTCTTGAAAAACCAGGCTTAATGTGTGTTAAGTGTTGTCCCAGATTAGCCTGCACAGTCTGCACAGGCTAATCAGGAACTACACTTTCTGCTTTTATGGAATTTTTAGTTTAAAGGAAGTACCACCTAAAAATGAAAATCCAGTCTAGGCAGAAAAAAAGACTGCACAGGTTAATCTGAAACAAAACTTTATGCACATACATTAAGCCTGGTGTTCATGGAGCGCAGCTCAGTTACATGAGGTAACACACTCTGAATGGGCAATCCAACTTTTTTTAAACGTTTTTTATTTGCTTCGGCAATGATATGCCGTAAAAAATCCCTCGTACCTTGGTTTTAGCATCACCCTCTAGATCCTCCTGTATGTCTTTAATGGTGAGCTCCAGCTTGGCCTTGTCCTTGGTGGACTCCTGGTTCTCGGTCTGCAGCATGTCCTTCTCCTCATGAACCGACTGGGTGCGAGTCTTCAGATCCTTCAGGTCTTTCTGGATCGACTGACAACATAAAAGATTTGTTATGGACCCATTTCAGGGGTTTTGCTGTCGATCGCCACTGTCGCAAATGACTCAAATTTTTAAAAAGTGGCTCCAATTTTTTAAAAGTGGCGAATTTAAAAAAATGGGTAAAATCCTATGGGAAAATGTACTGCAAGTCTGTCAGTTGTAAATATTGATTTACAACGATGTAAGCAACCTACAGTGCAGAGTGCAAATTGAAATCGCGTGTAAGTGTAACAGACAATGTTTTTATTGCTATTTTCAAGTTTTATGGGGGTTATTATCGGATTAACGGCTCCTTTATAATATTGAACAATGAATTATGTAACACTGGGACAAACTGTCACAACCATCAACAATTTCTGAAATAAAACGTAGACCATTCACTCGATGTACTATATTTCGGATATGTTAAAATTCGGACATATAGTCGTGAAAAACATTCATTTTATTGAACCTGGAATCCATCCACCAATAACAGAAAACATTTGCACAACAGAAGTTGATGTATATCATGTCAAAATGACCAACTGTAACTGCAACAATTTAAATTGAGATACTTTATTTTCTGATGATTGATATTTCTTTTTCCCTTTCAGATGATGTACATTTGTGTGATGCTATGTTTAAATAAATCATTTTGAAACATGTATACAGCATACTGTAACATTGATGTTAACATTATTATATTATTTTGGTTATCTGTGCTGTTGGTCATGTTTATCAAGTGGAAACAATGTTATTTATATACAAAATAAATCATAATAAGTCTTATAAAGGTATGACTTATGAATGTACTTATTGTTATTTAAGTATTTACATACTTTTAAAAGTAATAATATAGTCAGTGACATTAATATTGTAAGGTTTCTTTAAATGATGGTCTTAAATGATTGTTCTTATTATATAATATTAATAAAGTTACAATAACCATATAATATTAATAAAGTTGCAATAACCGATGGTTTTCACACCGCGAAAAAAGTGGCGACAATTTTTTTGGGGCCAGTGAAACCCCTGCATTTGGATTGACTGTCAACATAAAAAACAGTTATGGATTGACTGTCAACATAAAAGATTTGTTATGGAACCATTTGGATTGACTGTCAACATAAAAGATTTGTTATGGAACCATTTGGAGTGCCTTGTTTAGTGAAAAGAATAGTTATGGAACCATTTGGATTGACTGTCAACATAAAAGATTTGTTATGGACCCATTTGGATTGACTGTCAACATAAAAGATTTGTTATGGAACCATTTGGATTGACTGTCAACATAAAAGATTTGTTATGGAACCATTTGGATTGACTGTCAACATAAAAGATTTGTTATGGAACCATTTGGATTGACTGTCAACATAAAAGATTTGTTATGGAACCATTTGGATTGACTGTCAACATAAAAGATTTGTTATGGAACCATTTGGATTGACTGTCAACATAAAAGATTTGTTATGGAACCATTTGGATTGACTGTCAACATAAAAGATTTGTTATGGAACCATTTGGATTGACTGTCAACATAAAAGATTTGTTATGGAACCATTTGGATTGACTGTCAACATAAAAGATTTGTTATGGAACCATTTGGATTGACTGTCAACATAAAAGATTTGTTATGGAACCATTTGGATTGACTGTCAACATAAAAGATTTGTTATGGAACCATTTGGATTGACTGTCAACATAAAAGATTTGTTATGGAACCATTTGGATTGACTGTCAACATAAAAGATTTGTTATGGAACCATTTGGATTGACTGTCAACATAAAAGATTTGTTATGGAACCATTTGGATTGACTGTCAACATAAAAGATTTGTTATGGAACCATTTGGATTGACTGTCAACATAAAAGATTTGTTATGGAACCATTTGGATTGACTGTCAACATAAAAGATTTGTTATGGAACCATTTGGATTGACTGTCAACATAAAAGATTTGTTATGGAACCATTTGGATTGACTGTCAACATAAAAGATTTGTTATGGAACCATTTGGATTGACTGTCAACATAAAAGATTTGTTATGGAACCATTTGGATTGACTGTCAACATAAAAGATTTGTTATGGAACCATTTGGATTGACTGTCAACATAAAAGATTTGTTATGGAACCATTTGGATTGACTGTCAACATAAAAGATTTGTTATGGAACCATTTGGATTGACTGTCAACATAAAAGATTTGTTATGGAACCATTTGGATTGACTGTCAACATAAAAGATTTGTTATGGAACCATTTGGATTGACTGTCAACATAAAAGATTTGTTATGGAACCATTTGGATTGACTGTCAACATAAAAGATTTGTTATGGAACCATTTGGATTGACTGTCAACATAAAAGATTTGTTATGGAACCATTTGGATTGACTGTCAACATAAAAGATTTGTTATGGAACCATTTGGATTGACTGTCAACATAAAAGATTTGTTATGGAACCATTTGGATTGACTGTCAACATAAAAGATTTGTTATGGAACCATTTGGATTGACTGTCAACATAAAAGATTTGTTATGGAACCATTTGGATTGACTGTCAACATAAAAGATTTGTTATGGAACCATTTGGATTGACTGTCAACATAAAAGATTTGTTATGGAACCATTTGGATTGACTGTCAACATAAAAGATTTGTTATGGAACCATTTGGATTGACTGTCAACATAAAAGATTTGTTATGGAACCATTTGGATTGACTGTCAACATAAAAGATTTGTTATGGAACCATTTGGATTGACTGTCAACATAAAAGATTTGTTATGGAACCATTTGGATTGACTGTCAACATAAAAGATTTGTTATGGAACCATTTGGATTGACTGTCAACATAAAAGATTTGTTATGGAACCATTTGGATTGACTGTCAACATAAAAGATTTGTTATGGAACCATTTGGATTGACTGTCAACATAAAAGATTTGTTATGGAACCATTTGGATTGACTGTCAACATAAAAGATTTGTTATGGAACCATTTGGATTGACTGTCAACATAAAAGATTTGTTATGGAACCATTTGGATTGACTGTCAACATAAAAGATTTGTTATGGAACCATTTGGATTGACTGTCAACATAAAAGATTTGTTATGGAACCATTTGGATTGACTGTCAACATAAAAGATTTGTTATGGAACCATTTGGATTGACTGTCAACATAAAAGATTTGTTATGGAACCATTTGGATTGACTGTCAACATAAAAGATTTGTNTGGCGCCGATTAGCGGGTAGCGTCTAGCGAATTGAGAACTTTAAATGTATTTCATGTGACGTCATTGACTAAGTTAATTGCTTAAATCGTAACCGTTACACAATCGTTTGTGAACTGTGTTAACTCGGATCGGATTTATTGTTTGTGAAAGTTGTAATTCGGTAATTAAAAAGTACTTTTAAGACGGTGCCGAGCATCATCATCACACCTTTATGGTGCGCAATTAATTACGTATGGCGAGAAAGTTGTGAAAACAATACCCGTTTTAAAATTTAATGCGGCAACACTTCAATTTAAGAACATGTATATTTCGTCATGTCCATTTATAGAACTGAAGCATATCGTTTTTCTACAGCCACATGATTTGCTGGTACAAATTTCCATCTACAGCGTACACCAATCACTATACATGAATGCCTTGTAAAAAAAAAAAACGTGTTTTAATAAGAGCGCAAAATTGTTGCTCTCGACTGTCACGCATGGAAAGCGTGCGTGTTGCAAAAGTCCTGTAACTAAATTGCAATTCGGTACATGTATTTTTTTGAATGAAAAACTCACAGTGGAATAAATAAACTCAATGAGAAAGCCCCATTGAAACTTTAGAAAAATTTCTTCAATTTAGGACTTATTCAACAACAACTACATTAAAAATCAAATCAAATCAATATTTATTTATTGTTGGTATGATATACAAACATAAATAAATATTGATTTGATTTTTAATGTAGTTGTTGGCCAATACACATTTACCTAGGAAGCCACACTTGTGAATAAATGCAAGTTATTTATAGTGAACAAAAGTATTCATGGTGCTAGTTACATAAATTATAAATAAGTTGATACCAGTATTAAGGGCAATTTCGGGGTTAGCAATAGTATTATTCACAAAAAGATTATGATATTACTTGTGTTCCTTTATATGAATAATTTTGTATGCAAATTATGTCATCTAAAAAAATGAATAATACAGACAAAAACACAATTCTTGTACACCTATTTTTGCGCTTCAAAATTGACCCCAACGTTTTTCAATTTGACTCCTCAAAATTTCAGACCGGGGGCCATTGACTCCATGTTTTTAAAATCTATTGAAATCCCTGGTTGGTCATGTTTATCAAGTGGAAACAATGTTATTTATATACAAAATAAATCATAATAAGTCTTATGAAGGTATGACTTATGAATGTACTTGTTGTTATTTATGTATTTACATACTTTTAAAAGTAATAATATAGTCAGTGACATTAATATTGTAAGGTTTCTTTAAATGATGGTCTTAAATGATTGTTCTTATTATATAATATTAATAAAGTTACAATAAGTGAATAACCATATAATATTAATAAAGTTGCAATAACCGACAGTTTTCACGCCGCAAAAAGTGGCGACAATTTTTTTTTTGGCCAGTGAAACCCCTGCATTTGGATTGACTGTAAACATAAAAGATTTGTTATGGAACCATTTGGATTGACTGTCAACATAAAAGTTTTGTTATGGAACCATTTGGAGTGCCTTGTTTAGTGAAAAGAATAGTTATGGACCCATTTGGATCGACTGTCAACATAAAAGATTTGTTATGGACCCATTTGGATTGACTGTCAACAAAAAAGATTTGTTATGGAACAATTTGGATTGACTGTCAACATAAAAGATTTGTTATGGAACCATTTGGATTGACTGTCAACATAAAAGATTTGTTATGGACCCATTTGAATGGCCTGGTTTATAGAAAAATAGTTATTGATTCAATTCAATTGCCTGGTTTAAAGAAAAGATGATTTTTGGACCCATTTGGAAAGCCTTGCATTTTGAAGTGTATTTTTTTTACTGATTTGGATTGCCCGTCAATATAAAATAATATCTTTGGAATGATTTGGGTAGCTTGTGAACAGAAAAGAAGATGTTAGGACACATTAAGTTCCTCTGTCAACAGAAACAAATATATTAAGACAGATTTGGATCGCTGTCAACAGATTTTTATTTTTTTTATTTCCCTTGCATGCTAACTGAAAAGAACACATTTGGATTGCCTGTCAACAGAAAGCCAGCAATGGTACCTCGGTGATTTTTTGCTTTGTATTTTACTGCCTGTGCCTTTTGGATTGTGAAAAAAAGCATGATAAACCATGAAATTGGGAAAAATTTACCTAACAGTAATATGATTATAAATAACAGTATTCCAATTGTTATAAGTGCATGTTAAACTAAATTTTTAATGTATATTATAAAGTGCTAAAGAACTATATTTTTTTTTTGCTGTATAATAAACTCAATAAACCAATTATTTAGTTTTTTGGAAAAGTTCTTTTTTTTAAATTGAAATTTTGGTCAGATTTTTGGGAATAAATGTTACTTTTTGCCATTGGGAAACAGCCTGTAGGAGATTGTAATTTTGGGCCAAAAAAAAATCACTGTACCTTGACTTTATCGTTGGCAGCCTGTTGGAGGTCTCTGTATTTCTGGGTCTGGGCCCCGCTGTTGTCTCGCTTGTCCTGCAGCTCGTCTAGCTTCTTCTTGGTGTCTCTCAACTCGTGGTCATGAATAGTGTACTCCAGGGACCTGATACAGGGAACAGTTAAACGATGCACCTCAGCAAACAAAAATTAAGATTACTGAAATGTTCAAACAAATGAAAGAGAGAGAAATTGTTTTGCAAGGGTTAAAAAACAAAAAGTTCTTTATTAGATTGTGTACTTTATACAAACTTAAGTACACAATGGTCATTTTTGGCAAACCTGTAAACTATTATTTTATTGAGTACATGTAAATACAAATGAAAGCAACAATTCATAAATAAGACACAAAATTACAAATTTCACAATGTGAATTTCCCAATTTGAGCATTTCGCAACTCGAATTTTCTCAATTTCCATAGTGTCCGCGCTTCTTTTTCCAATTGGAACCAGGGCTTTTTCCTTCTTAGAAAATGGCAGTTTTTCATAATTTTGAAAAGTTCCCAACTCAAATTTTTAAAATTTTGAGAAGTTCGTGACTCATTTTTTTTTTTTTTTTTCAANAAAGCCCTGGGACCGGAACTGGTACTTTTTCTGATTTGACAAAAAAAATGGCCGACCCACCTCCTCATCTTGTCCCACTTCTGGTACTCCTTTAACTCTTCCTTCTCATTCTCCAGAGTCGCCAGTCGCTCCTCGATGTACTTCAGCAGGTCGTTGATCTTCTCACGCTTGCCCTCTGAAATGCAGCAACAGACGCTATACATAACAATAGTATCAGCCGCAACATGTGACCATGGGTGTTATAACGTAGCACCATACTACCAAATGCGAAGTCTGGTCAGGAGCTTTCCTTTCTGATATAGTGACACAATGTTTTGAGATGTCATTAGCGGACAGGGAAGTTCCTGACCAGAATGCTCAATTGTGCATGCTGGTCTGAACTACAATGGTTGCACATGGCATTAGACCCATTTCCACATGACGCTTACAAATTGAAGAGAATGTGCAAATGTTTCAAGCTTGTCTATACTTATCTGAGAATCTGAGCAGGCCCATTCAATTGGAATTTCCTGGCAAATAGGAATTTGGGCTAGAAATAGCTATAAATTTACCAACTATTGTGTCAAGCAATATTTTTGGGACTTTGGCGGAGATTTTTTTTTTCCCTCACCAGCTTCTCTAAGGAATTTTGTTTACTCCTTCTGTCACAAATATACACCTTTATTATAAAATAATCTACCAATCCCAGGATGATATGAGCCTTGTCCTGGGAAAACTGGGCTAAACCCATGTGCGTAAAGTGTCATCCCAAATAAGCCTGTGCAGTCCACACAGGCTAATCAGGGACAACATCTTCCAGATGCATGATATTTTTCGTTTCAAAAGGGACTTTTTTTAGCAAAACTCCAGTTCAGGCTGAGTGTTGTCCCAGATTAGCTTGTGCAGACTGTACGGGCTAATATGGGACGACACTTTAAGCACATGCATTTAGCCCAGTTTTCCCAGAATGAGGTTTTATGACTATGAGTCAATACACCAACAATACTCTTCTCATCTCACCCGTTTCTCTGAGGATGTCCTTGCTCTCCTCCTTCCTCTCATCATACACCTTGGTGCCTGCAACCTCTCTCAGCAGTTTCAGGCGCTGGGAGTCGGGCGCAGTAGCCATCTGGTTGATCTGTGGGGAATTCATAGTGCAACATTATTGACTAGAAAGATTGAACAAGAGGTGTTTGTAAAACATGTGTGCACCGGACCATGACATTAGTGAATGATCTAGCAGTTCGAAAGGTACAGGGCGCTGCTTAAAAGGAGGAGGATGGAAACATGTTTTTTTTTTTTTTTTTTTTTTTTTTTTTCATTTTTANGTTCAAGTTTTTATAGAAACAAAGTGTTAAAAAAGTACAAAAAACAACGTATTTTCGATTGACATTGAGCATTTCCACAAACATGTAGACTTTTTAAAGATATTTAACATTCTTTTGCTGGTCAATTTAGAGGGGCAGGAGAGGGGAATCAAAAAGCAGCAGGGCGCAGCACCCCGCCATTTCATTGTAGATCTTACCCTAGTGACATAGCATTTGAATACTTGACCTAAATTTCCATAGGCATCTTCCCCTTTCCTTCTAAAAAACCATCATACCAATTTGCTTGATCATAGGTTCTCCAGACATTATGCAGAAACCAGGCCGACCATCCCTGGTTCTGTGTGTGTTCGTAATTCAGAGTTTATTCACAGGTCGTCGCTGAGTCTTCATGACTACATTATGTGAGAACCTGGCCATCCCTGATTCTTTCAAAAAGGTCATAATAAGAACAATGGTGTGGGTGTATAACAAGGCAGAAAAGATCAACATCGATATATTTACTACATAATCAATTAAACTTACTTTTCCCTGCTTCACAATGTAGTAAGGATTACTTCTGGAAAAGCCAGCACTTTCTAAAAGGTTCATCACATCTCCTTTCCTATAAAGTGGTAAGACATGGGTTGAAAAAAACAACAATGAACTCTATGACAAAAAGAAAAATGTACTTACTCAAAAAATTCTGTACTTGTTCCATTCTGATTCTATGATTAAAACAAACATAACAAACGATTCACTAAATGTCAACGCTAATTTTCTTTAAGTAAAATGACATTGAAATGTAACAAGAAGATATGTATAATAACAAGCACTTCCAAATTAAAATGTACTATCATAAACAGAATTTCTTATGAAAAGAATAGTGCTGTGGAGTAATTTTCATGCATTGGCTTGGAAATCTTCTGTACTTACGTGACCATTTTCTTGTCCAGAAAGTACTGGTCTTTCTTTGAGCCAATCACACGACGCAACACAACTTCATCTTTTTCAATCTATATCAGAAGAAGAAATGGCATCCTTATAAATGCAAATACATGTACATCAGTGTTTTTTTTGGATGAAATATTCGGCGTTATTCGGCCCCATTCCCCTCCAGAAAGAGTATATATTTTTCCCCTATTTTGTAAAAAAAAATCCCCTCTAGAAGTTAAAAATTTTTTTTAGAAAGAAGTGTCTAATGATAATTATATCTTGATGATTTTATTTCATAAACAACTCACAAAGTATATGAACTTTGAACATGAACATAACACGTTGATGAAAAAAATAGTTGAAATAATGTTTTTCTCTATGTATGGTGAATTATAGTGTTAAAACTTGATTTTGTACTGTTACTTGCTAAGCATTGAAATTTCCCCTTTTTCCCCTTATACGCGCGAATTTCCCCCCCTCAGGGGACCCGACCCCTTTCCCCCAAAACTGAAAAAAAACACTG
>VMBQ01008607.1:25898-37453 GCA_007657795.1 Dreissena rostriformis
ACAAGTTCTGGTTATAGGCCTAGGAAACGGACTCGAGAACGTTTGAAATAAGTACATGTAGTAAGTACTTATGCAATCTAGCTATTATAGGTAATGGTTTGAACTAAACTTAGGCAGTGAATGTGACGTTGGATTACTGACATATTGATTTGTAAGGAACATGGCTGAGGACGCATTTTCATCAGGCATTTTATCAAGTTTTAAAATATGAGGAAGATTTCCAAGAGTTAAAAGTTTTATTTTACTAAAGATTAAATAAGTAGCTGTTATTTGGTTAATATTTTTCACAAATAGCAGGTTGACTTACATGGTCTTAATAAAATCCCTGCATTATTATTAAGGAACAAAAATTATGACATACATGTATTTTAAAAATTTATATGCTCTATACAATTTTTTTAACGTGCCTAGAAGCGCCCAAAAATAACAAATAGCAGGTTGACTTACATGGTCTTAATAAAATCCCTGCATTATTATTAAGGAACAAAAATTATGACATACATGTATTTTAAAAATTTATATGCTCTATACAATTTGTTAACGTGCCTAGAAGCGCCCAAACAATGCATGAAAATTCCACTTGTCCGCTCGAAATTAACACACAATTTGTGGCAATACCTCAATCCAAACTGAGAATTGAGCTGAATCTGTTTTTACTTTTTTAGTAACAATGACCTTGACAATGAATTATTGTCATTCAAAAAAACAACCTATGAGAGACCATTCATCAGTAAGGCAACTTTGCCAGAATTTAAGCAACATCATTCATAAGTGCTTCATGCATTTTGCTGAACATCGACTTGGTTGAGATTATATGTGGCGTGTTCTGAGAAAACTTGTCAAAATGCTTGTGCGTAAATTGTCATCCCAGATTAGCCTGTGCAGTACGCACAGGCTAATCAGGGACGACAATTTCCGCTTTTAAGGAATTTTTCGTTTAAATGATGTCGCTTCTTAGCAAAAATCCAGTTTAGGCGGAAAGTGTTGTCCCTGATTAGCCTGTGCGGACTGCACAGGCTAATCTGGGATGACACTTAACGCACATGCATTTTGCCCCATTTTCTCAGAACACGCCACATATGCCCAAGACATGAGAATGGGCAATTTGCAAAACTTCTGAAAACCCACACCCCACTCAAAATCTTTTCATTTTTACACAAATCGCATCAAGTTTATTATCTTTTGTGATAACAATTTTCCATGAAAAAACAAGGAAATTGGTTGACAAAAGGAGAATTTGCATGCCTGATACCCACAAGCATTACCAAAATTTGGTTATTTTTTTATAATTCAAGGGCCAATTCAAAAGCGCTAACTGCGATCTGGCTGGTAATCAAACTTAACAAACTGAAAGATATTATGCCCATAAACATTATAACCAAGTTTCATGGTGATTAGATATAAACTGTTCCAGTTATTGGGTGGACATTGTGTCTAGGATGCTATCTGCCCACCTACGGATGTTCCTTTAATAAGCTGTTTTTTTTCTTTAAATGGGCATATAAAAATGTTGGCCTACAGAATTGAGTTGACAACAGAAACAGATAAAAGATATGCTTCTTAAACAATGTGATTCCAATAGTCAATATAACTGTTAAAATCTTACCATAAAAGAAATTACTTTTTCCAGACCCATTTCTACCAACTGCAAAAAAACAACAACAAATGAAACATTATTAGAAAATGTATCAATATTGAATAATCATAATAATATCTAACTATTTATAATGATTAATCATGACAGTAAGTTACTGTACTTAAAGCTGCCATACTTATATTGAATCGAATGCTGCAAGATTTGAGTTGACTCGGTGATCCGACATATAAACAGTCAGTGCTCAGGCTAGGACTAAACCTGCAGCCCCCTGCAGCCTTACACCTCCGCCATGCCCTTTTAAAAATCTGATCACATTATTATATAGCAAAATTCATTGTCAAGTTTCAATAATTCATCTGAATTGTCAATGTGAAACTAGTTGTTTTAATAATAGAAACAGTGTTTTTAATGAAGTTATGTGAAAATAAAATATATAAAGACATGACACAGGCTATATTGAAAATATGCCACACGTCTAATATGGCTGCATGCGCTTAAGTGCCCTTTTGACAAAAGAACATCCTGTCCTTTTCAAACCCCAGCTTGAGCATTTAACAGTATATTCCTTATGTAATACACACTTAATATTAAGTTCATATTAAGCCTTTTTTTTTAAACATCTCTTATTTTTTACAGTGAATAAGTATACCTATAACATTATGTTTGCTGCTAAATGGTTCCACCACAGTTTGCTCACGGTAACTCCGGAAACCTTGAATAATAACCTGAAAAGATATCAATAAATTAAATGAGCAGAGCACAAGGGCCTTAATTTGTCTCCAGTATTATCTTCCATGAATGGATTATTTTTCTCTACGCAAAATCACTTTAAATTCGACTTGCATATACTTTGTGTTTAGGATAGGATGCAAACAACTGAAGCATGTTCTGTGAGCACTGAGATAGTTTCTTTATAACGTACACATATGTCCTTGCCTATGTTATACTGTTTTTTAGGTAAATTAATTGCTTTTGGGACGAATATAGGGTTATTGTTCAGACCATGGTGTTGTGAAAGACTTTTGACAGTGTAAGAAACAAAGTGCAAGAACCAATATTTGGAGACTATAAATTTTGAAACTTTGATGACAGAAAGCTGTGAATCTTCAGAATCTGTGCTGCATACCTTCTAACCTAGTAGTAATTTGAGGTTTATTTACAGGTCCCTCTGAGTCTGAGTCATTAAGACAACACCTTAGCTAAGACCTACAGTAGACGGCGTAAGTTAATTATTGAGCCGAAGTATGTCAAATTTATCCTGACTTCCAAAAGGGTCAATTTGGATCCAAAGAACCCAGTACAGGGTGGCCAATCAGACTGTAATGTGCATTGGTAGACAATTAACAATACAAAGTCATGCAGAGCCAGCCTCAGAAGTTCCCTAATTTGATTTCTTTGGTAATGAAATCCAAACGAGTCTACCTGTATACCTGAATCTACGGGCAATAATTTTAGTGGTTATCTTGGCCCATTTGATGATGTAGTCTCGTAGGTTTTCTGATGGTAAAACATTTTTATTGTTCAAGTTCTCTTTGTTGAGTTGGGTTTGCAAAAGAATCACATTTATGAAGAAATAGTTCTTTGCTAGACTATTCCAAAAAGCTCTAATTGAGAAAGAATTCAATCTGATGTTCTTCTTGCACCTTGGTGTCTGGAGTTTCACAGAACTAACATGCAAATAGTTTTGTGAAAGTGTAAAACAGCAGTTTGTCTCATTTCATACTGTCAATGCAGGCCTTGTTTTGCCTATCTCACGGGTACGATAGTTGGACCCATTCCCCATGCCAAATATGCATATTTTTTTCCCAAATTCTCAAAAAAAAAATCCCCCTCCCCCATTTTTTTTTTTGTACAAAGAAGTGTCTTATGATTATTAGACTCTATATCTATATTTTATTTTTTAAACAACAAAATATATAACCATAATTTATATGATTTTTATTCAAAATGGCTGAAAAAAAAACCTGCCCAAATAATGCTTTTGTGGATGAAAATTCGTCCCAATTTGGAAGATTTCACGACTCGAAAAAGTCCCCATTTTGCTAGGTACTTTCCCCCCAAATAGACAGAAAAAGGCCTGCAATGTTTTGTGAGTTAACATAAACAAGTGCAAGATAAAATCGGATAAAAACTGTGTTTGTGGCCTAATGCATGGTGACCAGGCCTGCCTTGAAGCTGTCCAAGGACTGGGCTGTGGTGACTGCTGGTTCCAGAGTCGGATTGCAGCTGGAAAGAAGGAGTGCATATCTTCGAGTTACCTGTTTTGACGCGGACCTATTTCGACACCATTTTTGTTTTNTATTTATTTTTATGTCATTTAGAAAAGTTAAGAATTATTTTCCAAAACTAATTAGTAACATAAGAATAAAATTTCAGAGTTAAGAATTCTTTTTGAATATCTGGTAGTAACGTTAAGAATTTCACCAAACCTTATCTGGAGCTCTGGAATGTTATCGGCATTTTCAAGAAAATGGGAAAATAAATTCAGCAGCCTTCTTTGGTAGCACTTTAGTACAACCATATATATTGATATAACTCAAATTTCAAGATCAAAATCATATAAATCATTATAATGTACTTTGTTACATGTAATTGAAATAAAATAAAATTGTGATAAAAATAATCATAAGACGCTTCTTAAAAAAAAAAAAAAATTAATTGGGAATTTTTTTCTCCAAATTTTGGGAAAAAAGTATACCTTTTGCCATTGGGAACATAGCCGTTATTAGGCTATAAAATCGGGCCAAAAAAAAACCTGTTACTCCATTTAAATATATAAAGTTTTTGAAGAATAGTATTCTTAACTACTCACAAACAGTATTTTGTGTTACCCTATTACAATTTTTTTAATTTGCACACAAATTTTAAAAGAGATAAGTAGTGCAGACACGACAGAAGATCATCGGTGTGTTGGATATTGCAGACAAAAATTCAAAAGGTGCTGAAATGCAAGATGCTTAAAGAACGAGTCAGATTGACAACAAAAAGATTTCACAATTTACGTACGTATTCACTCTAATAAGAACTTATTTCATCTAATTTCATGATGAAAAAATGCAACTTACAGGAATCCTGTTGTCTGAGTTGTCAAAGATGACCTCCACAAAGGCTGAGATGACACGGGGCCCAGTCCCCTCGTGCAGCAGGGCCTGCCTCTGTTCTGGTCGCAGATGACTGAACTCATCAGACAGCACAAACTGGATCGCTGCAAGGGACATAGGAATTAGGCATTGAGGTCACGGGTTTGATCCCCACTGTGGGAGAGTTCTTTAAATCCCCCCCCCCTCCAAAAAAAAACAAGTACTGGTTATAGGCCCAGGAAACGGACTCGAGAACGTTTGAAATAAGTACATGTAGTAAGTACTTATGCAATCTAGCTATTATAGGTAATGGTTTGAACTAAACTTAGGCAGTGAATGTGACGTTGGATTACTGACATATTGATTTGTAAGGAACATGGCTGAGGACGCATTTTCATCAGGCATTTTATCAAGTTTTAAAATATGAGGAAGATTTCCAAGAGTTAAAAGTTTTATTTTACTAAAGATTAAATAAGTAGCTGTTATTTGGTTAATATTTTTCACAAATAGCAGGTTGACTTACATGGTCTTAATAAAATCCCTGCATTATTATTAAGGAACAAAAATTATGACATACATGTATTTTAAAAATTTATATGCTCTATACAATTTGTTAACGTGCCTAGAAGCGCCCAAACAATGCATGAAAATTCCACTTGTCCGCTCGAAATTAACACACAATTTGTGGCAATACCTCAATCCAAACTGCTAATTGAGCTGAATCTGTTTTTACTTTTTTAGTAACAATGACCTTGACAATGAATTATTGTCATTAAAAAAAACAACCTATGAGAGACCATTCATCAGTAAGGCAACTTTGCCAGAATTTAAGCAACATCATTCATAAGTGCTTCATGCATTTTGCTGAACATCGACTTGGTTGAGATTATATGTGGCGTGTTCTGAGAAAACTTGTCAAAATGCTTGTGCGTAAATTGTCATCCCAGATTAGCCTGTGCAGTACGCACAGGCTAATCAGGGACGACAATTTCCGCTTTTAAGTTATTTTTCGTTTAAATGATGTCGCTTCTTAGCAAAAATCCAGTTTAGGCGGAAAGTGTTGTCCCTGATTAGCCTGTGCGGACTGCACAGGCTAATCTGGGATGACACTTAACGCACATGCATTTTGCCCCATTTTCTCAGAACACGCCACATATGCCCAAGACATGAGAATGGGCAATTTGCAAAACTTCTGAAAACCCACACCCCACTCAAAATCTTTTCATTTTTACACAAATCGCATCAAGTTTATTATCTTTTGTGATAACAATTTTCCATGAAAAAACAAGGAAATTGGTTGACAAAAGGAGAATTTGCATGCCTGATACCCACAAGCATTACCAAAATTTGGTTATTTTTTTATAATTCAAGGGCCAATTCAAAAGCGCTAACTGCGATCTGGCTGGTAATCAAACTTAACAAACTGAAAGATATTATGCCCATAAACATTATAACCAAGTTTCATGGTGATTAGATATAAACTGTTCCAGTTATTGGGTGGACATTGTGTCTAGGATGCTATCTGCCCACCTACGGTTGTTCCTTTAATAAGCTGTTTTATTTCTTTAAATGGGCATATAAAAATGTTGGCCTACAGAATTGAGTTGACAACAGAAACAGATAAAAGATATGCTTCTTAAACAATGTGATTCCAATAGTCAATATAACTGTTAAAATCTTACCATAAAAGAAATTACTTTTTCCAGACCCATTTCTACCAACTGCAAAAAAACAACAACAAATGAAACATTATTAGAAAATGTATCAATATTGAATAATCATAATAATATCTAACTATTTATAATGATTAATCATGACAGTAAGTTACTGTACTTAAAGCTGCCATACTTATATTGAATCGAATGCTGCAAGATTTGAGTTGACTCGGTGATCCGACATATAAACAGTCAGTGCTCAGGCTAGGACTAAACCTGCAGCCCCCTGCAGCCTTACACCTCCGCCATGCCCTTTTAAAAATCTGATCACATTATTATATAGCAAAATTCATTGTCAAGTTTCAATAATTCATCTGAATTGTCAATGTGAAACTAGTTGTTTTAATAATAGAAACAGTGTTTTTAATGAAGTTATGTGAAAATAAAATATATAAAGACATGACACAGGCTATATTGAAAATATGCCACACGTCTAATATGGCTGCATGCGCTTAAGTGCCCTTTTGACAAAAGAACATCCTGTCCTTTTCAAACCCCAGCTTGAGCATTTAACAGTATATTCCTTATGTAATACACACTTAATATTAAGTTCATATTAAGCCTTTTTTTTTAAACATCTCTTATTTTTTACAGTGAATAAGTATACCTATNGGGGGGGGGGGGGGGGGGGGAAATGCAGCATCAAGTTAGATTCCCTATGCAGCTCTATGGCTTGAATGTAGGTAAATATAATATTGACGACTTGAAAACACTTTGTTATCAATTTTAAAGTATTTGGGAGCAAAAAATCAAATACACCAATTTCCCAAATTGAGGTTTTCACGACTGGATTTTTCCTACTTTTGAGGTTTTCACGACTCAATTTTTCCCAATTGGACCAGTACGGGTACTTTTACCAATAGGACAAAAAAAATCGCTTTAGAGGTCCCTCTGAGTCTGAGTCATTAAGACAACACCTTAACTAAGACCTACAGTAGAAGGCGTTAAAGTTAATTATTGAGCTGAAGAATGTCAAATTTATCCTGACTTCCAAAAGGGTCAATTTGGATCCAAAGAACCCAGTACAGGGTGGCCAATCAGACTGTAAAGTGCACTGGTAGACAATCAACCATACACATTCATGCAGAGCCAGCCTCAGAAGTTCCCTAATTTGACTTCTTTGGTAATGAAATCCAAACGAGTCTACCTGTATACCTGGATCTACGCCTTTCTACGGGCAATAATTTTAGTGGTTATCTTGGCCCATTTGATGATGTAGTCTTGTAGGTTTTCTGATGGTAAAACATTTTAATTGTTCAAGTTTTCTTTGTTGAGTTGGGTTTGCAAAAGGATCACATTTATGAAGAAATAGTTCTTTGCTAGACCATGTCAGCTCTAATTGAGAAAGAATGCAATCTGATGTTCTTCTCGCACCTTGGTGTCTGGAGTTTCACAGAACTAACATGCAAATAGTTTTGTGAAAGTGAAAACAGCAGTTTGTCTCTTTTCATACTGTCAATGCAGGCCTTTTTTTGCCTATCTCACGGGTCCGATAGTCGGACCCATTCCCCATGCCAAATATGCATATTTTTTACCCAATTCTCAAAAAAAAATCTCCCTCCCCCGATTTTTTTTTTTTTTTTACAAAGAAGTGCCTTATGATTATTAGACTCTATATCTCAATTTTATTTTTTAAACAACAAAATATATAACCATAATTTATATGATTTTTATTCAAAATGGCTGAAAAAAAACCCTGCCCAAATAATGCTTTTGTGGATGAAAATTTGTCCCAATTTGGAAGATTTAGCGACTCAAAAAATCCCCATTTTGCTAGGTACTTTTCCCCCAAATAGAAAGAAAAAGGCCTGCAATGTTTTGTGAGTTAACATAAACAAGTGCAAGATAAAATCAGATAAAAACTGTGTTTGTGGCCTAATGCATGGTGACCAGGCCTGCCTTGAAGCTGTCCAAGGACTGGGCTTTGGTGACTGCTAGTTCCAGAGTCAAATTGCTGTTGGAAAGAAGGAGTGCATATCTTCGAGTTACCTGTTTTGACGCGGACCTATTTCGACGCCATTTTTGTTTTGCCTCTGTTTGATATATAAGCGACATCCGTTGACGTCATAGAATAGCACATGGTACACTACGCACAATTTACTATAAACGTTGTTTGTTATGTGGAAAATAGCGTGTTTAAATGTAAGATATGCTTGATTGGTTTGCAATTGATGGCTTTTTATGTATTTTACTCAGGGCTTTTTTTCCTTCTTTATCTGTGGCCGTGGAAGGACATTTCACAATTTTGAAATGGACAATTCACAAACCTAACATGGCCGTGAATTTTTACAAAATAGGCCGTTTTTCACAATTTTAATAATTTCACAACTCGGTTTTTCACAATTTTAAGAAGTTCGCGACTCAATTTTTCACATTTTGAAAAGTTCGCGACTCAATTTGTCACAATTTTGAAAAGATCGCAACTCATTTTTTCACAGTTTTGAAAAGTTCGCAACTCATTTTTTCACAAAGTAAGGGGGCCAGGGCCGCTTCACAAAGTCAGGAAAAAAAGCCCTGATTTTACTTAATGCAAAACTTTTGAACACTTTACACAAAATTTTCTTTGTAAAAAAGGCAATGGGAAAATGCATCGATTTCGGCTGAAAAAGTTCACTATTTCATTCATAAGTCACGTGACTGCCAGTTGACAAAACATCGTATAAATAGATTAATTTTTACTATGAGAAAGGTGTACGCGTTAAATTAGATTTGAAGTCCGGATATGTTTTTGGTTATTCTGTAATACAGTTTTAACCACATGTAGCAAGTGTTTATGTTGGTAATTGGATGTTATGTTTATTATTTATTTTCATTTACTTATTAATATGTTTAGTTTCCACAAAAGAAGTACAGGTTAAATTCACCTTCTACCATAAACAAAGCGTATGACAAGGTGTTGCTGACAGGGGTCGCTATTAAAACCACTGCTAGAGAGTATGGCATCCCAAAATTAAATTTGATTAATTTCAGATCCAAGATTGCTTTTACCGTTATACAAATTTGAGAACAACACTCATGAGTAAAGATTTCATGCATTCAGTCTCCACATGCGTGATATTTACATTAAAATCAGGTAACCAATCAGATGCGTCGTTTTAGGGCACTCTCAACAAATATGGCCGCCATCACATAGACTTGGATCGATTGGTATATCAACAAATTTTTGTTGATAGAACAATCAATTGAATTTTAAATGCATTAATAAAAGATAAATGTGTAATGAAATAACAAAATAAAATACATAATCCCTAATTTGATCAACAAAACTTCAACAGACTGCTTAGATGCGTTGAAATTGGGCACTAGAGGATACAGGTCTGTTCGACAGAATTCTACCAAGAAGCAAACATTTCTCCCTCTCTGTAGGGACACAGTGGCTGGATGGAGGTTCAGATTGGCTGGTATCTCAATCAGGCAGTTTGTAATCCTGTTCATCAGTATCAATCAAGAGTCAGCACGAATAGTTTGTAGGGATTGCCATCCTAGGGAGGCGAATCATATCTATAGGTGAAGACCTGCGGGTGACTCTTGCACGCTGATCGATTGCGGCTGTGAAATTGTTGCACACTGTTCTCTTCATTTAGTATATATTATATATATATTTAGGGGGGATAGGAAATAGGACTTTTGATGCAAGAACCAGTGACTTGCACTTAGTTGCAATTCCTGACAATGTCCGAGCATCTGACAGAATGATGTTCTGACATATCACACGCAATATGCAACTATTGAATAATAGTGTTCATCATGACAAACTTTAACTTGCCTGTTTAATATACATATTATTGCTTCGTTTCGTCGGTTATTAAAGGTAAGGCTTCAAATCATAATTCGGTCTTTTGTTTATATTTTCATAAATTAAAATGGCGGAAATCGGCGGCAAAATCTTACATCCTTAAAATTAATTTATTATTTAGTTTATATCGAATATTTTTTAGCATATTCGTGCACGTATTTGAATTCTAATATTATACAAATATGATTTAGTTTAATATGATTTTGTTTATTTAATGAAAAATATCATATAACTATAATTGAATGATTTACAACTCATATTGAACATAAGCGATTCACCTCAGTTTGGAAGGTTAGTTTACACTAAATCTAGTTACCGTAGGAAATTATTAAACGGCCAATAAGGATATTTTTATTGTCTTTTTTATAATTATTTCTGTTGTGCAAGCATAGAATCAATTTCAAAGTGAATTCGTCTTATCCCGAAAATTGATATAAAAAGATATGTCATGCCAACATCTAAGAAAATCACATGCGCCCAAATGCAAGCACCCTCGGAAAAACATGGTTTCGACAGTAAGATTTCGACAAATGTACAACTCCTAAATACAATCACCACAAACGTTCATTTTCAACGAAGTCCCCGACGAAATAAGCCAGAATATTGCAGAAACACATATGATACAAAAGAAAAACAACAAAGGCATGAGTGCGATCGCTAAATGGATTGAACTCAAAAGAGAAAAGGAACTCTTTAGAAATAGGAACAATAAAAACAAAAGTGTTTTTATAATTAACAGTCAAAAACACATGTTTTTACGTAAAACGCATACGAGACTTATAAACAACTCGACAACACCATAAACATTTGTTAAAAGAAACAAGAAGGTCATGATAGCCCTGAATCGCTCATCTTAGTTCACATTGTGATCTTACATGGCAGATTTGTTTTTACTATCCACAGTAAGAACAAAGTTACTCCCAGGACAGCCCCTATTTAAACCATGGTAAAGATTTGACACACTTTTGTAGAATATTATTATATGATGTTTCATTGCTGTTTCAGGGGATAATAACTTTTCACTTAATACCTTAACGGAAAACATTTAACAGCCTACAGCGGGGCCAATTTTGACGAGAGGGTTATGATTTGAACACATTTAGTAAAGGGCAACCATATGAGGTTACATGACAACGAATACATCTTAGGGTCTTGAGGATTCAGTGGATATTTAAGTTTTCTTTTAAACATGTATATATTAATTAACCCCCGGGGCAGAGCAAATATTGATCTGATGGACATGATGTGCGCACACTTGGGCGGAGACCACTATTTTGATGTTAAATGCCAAATATTATACATCTGGGCCAGTTTTTACCATATTGGCATGATTTGAACAAAAAGTGTAGACGATTACTTGTTACAGG
>VMBQ01008608.1:0-31963 GCA_007657795.1 Dreissena rostriformis
TATTTACTCATTACTGAGATATGTAAGTTTTAAAAGTGTAGCGTTATAAACGTTACCAAGTGTAGTAAAACGCCATATACTTGTTATTCCAATTTAGTTTCAATTTCATCATTCTATGTGAGTTTTTACACAAGAAAAACATAACATTAATTAAAAAACACTATATGGTTCGTATGAATATTCAGGAGCCCCACGGCTCAATCGGCATGTTGCAAGCCGGTCAGTTATTAAGACGTGTAAGATTATGCGCTTTACTTTTTACATCGTTATTATTTTACGTTGTTCGAGTTTGCAAATTTGACTTTTGAAGTGACGTTTTTAATTTGTTAAGTTTTATATTTTGTTGTTTTTCAATTTCAATAAAATCTTCAGGAATTATCAGATATGTGTTGAATTATTCTTGGTCCAAATTTCAACACAATCCGTTAAAAAATAAGGGAGCTATATTGACATACTTTTTTTCACAATGCGCGTGACAATTTGGAAAATTTCTAAACCAGCAATATACTTATATTTGGAGAGGTTGTCTATCTGGATTTCCGGCCTCACGTCTAGGTATGATGTTTCCCTTGAAACGGTTAACCCACTCGCACTCGCCAGTTTATTCTATCACACAGCGATACTTACGACATTTATCGTACCTATTTTATGGTCGTTATGTATACGAACCATATAGTTTTTCTTTAATTAATGTTATGTTGTTCTTGTGTAAAAACTCACATAGAATGATGAAATTGAAACTAAATTGGAATAACATGTATATCGCGTTTTACTACACTCGGTGACTTTTCTAACGCAACACTTTTAAAACTTACATATCTCAGTAATAAGTAAATATTTTCATTTAAAATTGCACATGTGATCATTTGACTACATTATGTGCAAGCTTACGATAAAACTATTCATCCGTGACGATCGGACGCTTTAGCAAGTGGGGAAGGTAGCCTGCACAATGCAAAGTGCGCGATTGCGCTCCTGAATATTCATACGAGCTATATTGTTTTGTTAATAAATTTTATGTTTTCCTTGTGAAAGAACCTACCTTAAATAACTAAATTGAAATAAAACTAGAATTATATCGCGTTTCACTATTTTCACGTGGAAATATATGGAACCACACCTACCCCACGTGCTAAAGCGTCCAATCGTCACGGATGAATGATTTTATCGTGAGCTTGCATAGAATATAGTCAAATGATCGTATGTAAAATTTTAAATCAATATCTTTACTCATAACTGAGCTATTCAAGTTTGAAAAGTGATGCGTTAGAAAAGTCCCCCAGTGTTCATTTTTGTCATTGACTGTATTGTCGGCGGTTACGAATGACCATTCGTAGAATTATCTGAAATATGTGCATCTGAAAATTACCAATCAGCTTAAGAGCATATAGATTTTGTAAACGAGTCGGTGCAGGATATGTTAAATAATGGCTTTATTGTATAATCAAACGACATCCCTCACGTTGCTAGTCCATTAAGTGTAGCCGTGAATGCATGTAACCAGTAACAAATTCCATTTGAAAGTTGTCTCCCTTGTGTGCATAGTTGTTGAACTGGAAGGACAGAGTTTTTCAAATATAATTCAATATGAGATCTTCTTTGAGGTTAATATAAGTCTCTTGGTTGCAATAGTGTTTTTATAATGATTGTGGATAATTGATTTGTTGTGTACAAGTAATTATCCAATAAATTGTGCATTTATATTCATTTGTAATGTGTTCCCGCGACTTAGTAAAATGGCAGCACTTTTTCAGAATTGCTCTTTCATATCTTAAAGTCACTATTTATGTATGCTTTATGATCACATGCATTTAACTTGCATTTAACTTGCAAGGAGAGACATGTATGTGAGGGTTAAAGCAACCATTCAATAAATGGTAAGATACTGAAATAATGTTAAAGTCATGAATGTATTATAAAAGCATAAATGTATGTTTTATATTGATCATTATATGGTTTACTATGCAACTTTGTATAAAAGCCACTAGATGACCATCATATTATGATGTATGTTATATAACTATAATAATGTATGCTGTAACATCTGATTTACTGGGAAGGTCAAAAGTAAATCCACTCCCTTGTCACATAAGTGCAGTCTCGCTTGCAAATGATTTCTTACGTTACTTTGCTGACAAGATAATCAAGTTAAGGGATGATCTGGATGCAATATCTACTGACCCATTATCTGCCAATCTATCTATAGGTACTTTCCAGGATTCTGGTATGAACATGTTAACTGAATTCAAGCCTCTTTCAGAAAGTGATATTACAAAACTGGTTTATTCATCAAAAACAACAACATGTGAATTAGATGTCTTTCCAACAACCAAACTCAAAGATCATTTTACACAAATAGCCCCTATTGTGTCTGAAATTGTCAACCGCTCACTGCTTTCTGGTGTGTTTCCTGACGAGTGGAAGGGAGCTGTCATTAAACCTCTTTTAAAGAAGAAAGGGCTTCCACTTGAACTGCAAAATTATCGTCCTGTGTCAAATCTTACATTTCTCTCAAAAATTCTTGAGAAGGCTGCAATACATCAGATAAACGACCACATTGAGTCAAATAACCTCCTGCCATCATATCAAAGTGCCTATCGAAAACATCATGGAGTAGAAACAGCCATGGTAAAAATGTACAATGATCTTTTGGAAACTATAGACAAAAGCCTAATAACAATTGTTATAATGATAGACCTAAGTGCTGCGTTTGACACTATTGATATACCAATTCTCATTCAAATTCTTCAAAATGAGTTTGGAATCCAAGGTACCCCATTAAAATGGATTGAGTCATACTTGACCAACAGAACAATGAAAGTTTTGATTGAGCAATCTTCCTCGGACACTGAGCCTTTGAGATTCGGCGTTCCCCAAGGCTCCTGTGCTGGACCAGTGATTTTCACTCTGTATATATCGGCCCTCAACCAGGTTGTTCAGAAATATCCAGCTGATCTGTATGGCTATGCAGACGACCACAAGATTGCCTTCAAAATTCAGGCAGGAAATCATGAAAATGAGGCATACGTTTTACAACAACTTGATAAGTGTCTCAATGATATTATAAACTGGATGACAACTTTCAAACTGAAAATGAATCAATCAAAAACAGAAATTATCTTATACGGAACAAGGCAACAACTATCCAAAATGTCCATATCAAGTCTGAGTGTTGGAGGATGCAAGGTTAAGTTAGTAGACCATGTGAGAGATCTTGGTGTGACAATGACCAACACTCTTAACCTTGACCTTCATATCACGAAGAAGTGCCAAATTTCCCGAATGCAATTGCGTAATTTAAAAGCCATACGCAGGCATTTGACACAGAAATCAGCGGAGGTGTTAGTGCATGGTCTTGTACACTCCCATATTGATTTTTGCAATGGTTTATTCACCGATCTACCAGCTTACCAAATTCAAAAGCTTCAGCGGATTCAAAATCATGCCGCAAGAGTGGTCCTGAACGCATCATTTGATCAACCAAGTGCTGAACTCTTGAAACAACTTCACTGGCTACCAGTAAAAGCTAGAATCATGTATAAAGTCCTGGTTATGGTATTTCGTGTTGTCAACGGTTATGCTCCTGGTTACTTGCAAGAAATGTTTGTCCCAGCAAGTAGTCGGTATAGACTTCGATCACAAAGTGACGGTAATCTTGTTATTCCCAGGAGGCGAACTAAGATGGCGGATAGATCTGTAGCTGTTGTTGGCCCGAAGTGGTGGAACAATCTACCAAACAACTTAAAAATCATTGACAATGAGGGCTGTTTTAGATCAAGACTTAAAACGCATTTGTTCGATCTTTTTCACGGATAACCAATGTGCAGACTGTTTGTGAAGCGCAATAGAATATTTTTACAATAATTTTTGCGCTATATAAGTGACATGTATTTGTATTTGTATTNAAGACTTAAAACGCATTTGTTCGATCTTTTTCACGGATAACCAATGTGCAGACTGTTTGTGAAGCGCAATAGAATATTTTTACAATAATTTTTGCGCTATATAAGTGACATGTATTTGTATTTATAATGTGTGTTTATCGTTAATTTCAGGTTGTCTTCATATCTGGATTTAAAGTGAATATATACATGTAGCACTTAATAAAGTACAAACAACCTTATACCGGTTTATATGTCTTGAATCTCCAAGAACAAAACGAACCCGCACTCGTGGAAAAATATAACTATTCATTTGTATTAAATAAATACCACCCGTGTTACATGCAGCCGGTAAGAAAAGATTGATTTTGGATTAACGATTTGTTAACAAATACATTTTGGAAAGAAAAAATGACTTTCGAAGACTGGAAAACTGGAATTGATTATTGTGATCCGAATTATTTTTGCTTCGAATTTGATTTGTCAAAGGGTTTATTATCATTTGATCATATTTTCTGAACACAAGAAATAGTTGGAGTTTTCTTCAAATGGTAAATACTATGTTTATACAGTGGTCTCTTTTGGTTCATCTTGTGCTCTTGTGAAGGGATCTCATGAAATGCTGACGTTTTAATGGCGTACAATTTGTTATGTTTTTATATGACGGCTGAGGTACTAATTCTAATACAACAAAAGACGCAATTGTTGTTCGAAATACATTACAGGAAGTTGGACTTGTGATCAATGAGAGAAAGTCAATAATGGTTCCAGTTCAGAGGCTAGTATGGTTAGGATAAATCTGGGATAGCCAATTTTTCTATTAAAATTCCCGATAGAAGAATAACTGATTTTTATTTTATTTTTAATCTTTTAAAGGTATTATCTTCCATGCCAATAGTTTTTAGCGAGATGTACGCGCATAGATTGCATACAATCAAGACCTCTAAGTTAAACGTCATATGTCGAAGTTTTATGTTAAGTTTACAGTGATGCAAGTGGGTTTGTATGTGGGGCTCACATTGTTGATAGACCAGGTTTCATTTTTCATGATATATGGTCGAATGATGATTGCAATAAACGTTCCACTTATAGAGAAATTAAAGTAGTAGTTCTAGCTTTACGGGCCTATACAAATTGTTTAAGGGAGAAAACTGTATTGAAAGCGTACTTAACCCATTTATGCCGAGCGTCTAGGAAAAAGGTATTGGCAAACAGCGTAGACCCAGATGAGACGCCGCATGATGCGTTGTCTCATCAGTGTCTGCGTTGTTTGTTTCATGCAATTTCTGTAAGAAATATTCTAAATATAGAAATAAATATACTAGACATTCCTAATTTTGGAAATAATTTGATCCAATTTTGAAGGATGGGAGACTCCACTAGGCATAAATGGGTTAAAGAAATTGCCCTACATATTAAGCATACTATGAGTGCTATACAAGAAGACAAGTGCACTTGGCGAAGAACGAATTTAGCTGTTGCTTCCATAGAATTTTCGATGTGTAGTGTTTCACGCTCTGCACACGGACCGTGGTCATCAAGGACGAGACCGTACAATTGCTCTGTTCAAGGAACATCTTTACTGGCCTGGAATTTACAGTTTTATTTCAGAACAATTTCGGGACTGTGAGCTTTGAATATACCAACATTCTAAAGGCATTGTCTCAGAAATAACCCTAATAGTATCAACAACGCCAATTGACATCATATGTTTTGATTTTGTATCGTTATAACAGTCCAAATTAGGTTATGAAAACGTTTTAATGCTAACCAGTTTACAAGATATGTCACACGACCACGCTTTGAAGTATAATAAAGAACGACTTATTTATGTCTACGAAAAAGCTATAGAGGTAGCGAGGAATGCATCGACTTTCAACCAGCGCCAGTATGATATTAAGGCTAGAAGCTCAAATGTACGTCTATGAGATAGGGCCATCGATATAGGGAACGTTTCAATCAGAGGAAAGTAGAATCTGGTTGACCGATGGGAACCTTACCACTACATTGTTCTTCTGCAACCAGTCGAGAGAGGGTGTGGAAGTGTCGAAAGTAGCCATACCTACCAGACAACGAATACCCCTTTAGCGGATGGCATCTGGACAGTTGACTTTGGGTACATAACTTGAGACAACTGTAATACCTAGAGCCTGATGGGTGTACATAAATACCTGGTCAATGTTCGTGTAATATAATATACATCGTCTTGTGTGGGAAATGACATTCATTAACTGGTAATGAAGAAGTTATGGGTTTGGATTTTACTGTGGTATATTGTTAAGTGCATGCATTTTACAGGTACATACATACATCACGTCTTAGATTGATATTGCAACAGGTATCACGCCTCTTTATTATGACGTATGACCAATGAATACTCATCGCCATGGTTCTTTAGTAAATTAGATATTAACAAGAGTTCCGCGGTCGGAAACATATGCCCCCCCCCAAAAAAAATAATAAGGGCCTTGATTTTCACACTTGTTATGGCAGTGACCTTGACCTTTGACCACAATTTCAATAGGGGTCATCTACTGGCCAATGCCTATGCACATGTAAAGTATCAAGCCAATCGGTAAAATCGTTGACAAGTTATTGATCGGAAACGATTTTCACACTTATTGTGACAGTGACCTTGACCTTTGACCTAGTGACCACAATTTCAATATGGGTCATTTACTGTCCAAGGCCAATGCACGTGGGAAGTATCAAGCCAATCGGTCAATCCGTTCATTAGTAATTGATCGGAAACGAACTGGTCTACCGACAGACAGACCGACAGACCGACCGACCGACATCCAGTAAAACAATATACCCCGTCTTCTTCGATGTGGGGCATAATTATTCTAATTTACAGCTTAAATGAAGCGGTTCATTCGAAATCAATTATACAGTAAAGTGCGGGTACGTTAGAAATATTAATTTAACACATTTTGACGTATAGAAATGTTTGTCTTGCACGTTATAACAAGTTTACAGTAGAAATATAAGCGATTTCCATTGGTCACTTTTTGCACGAAGGAAATTTTGATAAAGTTCTAGGTTTATATAAAAGCAAGAAAGACGAGATAAATGTTCTGGTCACCCAAGATTCAGTTTGCGATCTGAAACCTTACAAATGGGCACAGGTGTCCAGAGTTCATAGTCTCTGGTTCACATAAAGAATTGTGTATCCACGTTTTCCATACATTGTAAAGCTAACGCTTATCACAATGTTGTATTCTCGCATATGTGTCGTGGCTGTACAACACAAACATAAAGCGCTCGACTGGCATTGCAAAGACAGTGTTGTTATTTTGTATTGTAAATGGGTAATAAGCACAGACCGATATTTTTGTACTGTATTGTAAACTTAATAACAAAGATAGGGACACTCAGTAGTTTGTATCCTTAAAGATGTGTTCATTTGGCTTTAAAGTAATGGTTATTATATAATTGCGGGTTATATATTGTATCATTTGAAATCAGTATAAGTCAGGAGCCTTTTGTTTTAAAGAGGGGAAGTATGTCATAAGGTGAAATAGAATGGCAAGCGATCGGATGGGGTGTCGCGAATAGCGATCATATCTGTTAAGAAACATTGTAAATTATTATAAAATATAAATTTTGATAAGACTGTTTAACTTTAACGTTGACCAATACGAAATTCATACGTATTTCGTGTATTAAGAGAATTGTATGAATTCAAGAACCGTTCTTTGTTAGTCAACGTCATTATCAACGGTGCACTGTCTTATATATAAACTGCGATCATATGTTTATAAAACAAGAGATGTGTTTGTCAGAAACACAATGCCCCCTAATGCGCCGCTTTGATTTTTTTTTTTACCTTTGACCTTGAAGGATGAAATTGACCATTCACCACTCAAAATTTGCAGCTCCATGAGATACACATGCATGCCAAATATGAAGTTGCTATCTTCAATATTGCAAAAGTTATGACAAAACTTTAATATTGGTTAAAGTTTATGACAGACAGAATGACAGACAGAATGACAGACAGACAGACAGACAGACAGACAGACAGACAGGCCAAAAACAATATACCCCCTTTTTTAAAAAAGGGGGAATAAAAAGGTGTTTTCATATGTATTAAAGGTTTATTCGATAATATTAATACTGTTATAATGCAATTGTGATGATACAATTAAGGAACAAAAATAAAGTAAAACAAAAGTTGAAACAGTTTGTTTTAATGAATAAAGAATAAATTTCTCAATGTGATGGAGAAAATGAAAAAAAAATACAAAACTCTGCCACAGGGGGAGCAACCACGCATCAACGTTCTGAGAACCAATATGTTAACAAAACCGCATTTCTCACTGAGTCTAAATGCAAAGTCATAGAATACGAACAGTATTTAGATATCTTACCTATATACATCTTCTGGAGATTAAAAATGTCAAGTCATTCATTTACTAGCTAGAGCAGTATGACGTCATTGGAAACATCAAACAAGGGCTTCCTCACAGACAGGATTTTGAAAGTTGTTTTGGAAGGGGAGGAATCAAACCTGGCTACAGAGCACAGTCCTAGGCCCCTTCCTATTTATCTGCCACATCAATGACTCAGTTAAGTCCTCCGTTCGTCTATTTGCAGACGATTGCCTTCTATACCGTGTTATATCAGATGTCTTCGGAGCCATGATATCCTTCAGCAAGAACTGGGCCAACACATGTGCAATGCGCTTCAACGCCAAACAAATGCTACATCCTGATTATAAAGCAGAAATCCTCAAAATTCAACTAGTTTGAAAATCACATCCTCCAACAAGCTGTTGATAATCCATAAATCGGCGAAACAATATCTGAAAACTTAAATTGGAACTCTCACATGAACAGGATTACGAAAAAAACGAATTCCACACTTGGCTTCCATAGGCGTTATCTAAAACACTGCCCTGAATCCTGCCTTGGTTAGATCCACACTTGAATACAGCTCCATCGTCTGGAATCTAAACCAATAACAAAATATAGAAACACTTGAAAAAATCCAAGAGCAGGCAGCGAGATTCATTACCGGTGACTACTCTAACAGATCCATCCACTCCAGGACAAAATGAAGGCAAACAGGTTGACCTTCTTTAAGGTTTTTGAGGGGCCGGTGCCAGCCTTGCCATGCCAAGACTGTCTATCTCCAGTTCATCAATCCAAGCGTAACGTTACCCCCCCCCCAACACATTCCTTGATTATAAGGCCGATAATATAGTTGCAAGATACTCCATAAATAACTCAAAGTGTTTCATGCCAATAAAGTGCTTAGTTATGTAACAAAAAACTCATTCTTCCCTAGGACAATAATCGAGTGAAACAAACTTAAAGATAGTGTTTTGCACGCTCAAACCGTTGGCAGCTTCAGATCATTTGTTCTACAGTGGGAATAACAACATTCTCTCCCGTTGCGCCAACGCTGCAAGGCTCTGCCACGTACATATTCAGATCAAGACCCAGAGCGTAGATCGGCAAGTATAAAGGGTACGTTGACAATAACATGTGAAGTTTAAACAAATTTTGCTTACCAGTTAGAAGAAGTCATTTGAAGACAAAATTGATGTACACACAAACATCAAAATCCAACCCGTGGGGGTATATCTGGATCGGCCAAAATGGGGAATAAGCGGACGCTTAAAGTTAAGTCGTTCAAAAGTACGCGGCCATCATAGAAGACGAAAAAGTCCTCAAGACCAAAAAGAAGATAGCAGAAGAGTTTGGCATCCCGCAAAATACGCTCTCAACGTGAATCAAGAAAAGGGACGAGATTAAGGCGAAATTCCTGACCGGCGATCCCGAGCCAGCAAGAAAAAAGGCGCGGGCGGCAAAATTTCCTAAAATAGCAGCGGCCTTACTGACGTTGTTCAAAAACGCCAAACAGCAGAATACACCCATCAACGGCGAGACCATGAGGGCAAAGGCAAGATCGTATGCTGAGCAACTCGGCGTCTCCATCACCGAGTTCGACTCCTCCACCGTACACCATGTGGCAGTCCCGGCTACAGACCATCCTAAAGACTTACGCTGCCGACGACATTTTCAACGCCGACAAGACGGCCATTTTCTACATGGCACTGCCAGAGAAGACTTTAGAGTTTAAGTCCATAGCGTGCCACGGCGGGAAGGTAAGCAAGGAACGGATGTCGGTCATGGTATGCGCCAATATGAGCGGCACAGAAAAGTTGCCTCTGCTGATCAACGGCAAGTCCCTGAAGCCTCGCTGTTTTTGGAGCATCCATCATCTTCCAAACACCTACCGGGCAAACAAGAAGGCGTGGATGACGTCACACGTGTTCACCGAATAGCTAAGGAGCCTCGACGAGAAGATGTTCCGGAGACGTCGCAAGATCGCCATAATTGTAGACAACTGCCCTGCCCACCCGGACGTCTCGGACCTGAAGGCTATACGTCTTGTCTTCTTGCCGCCAAACACCACCAGCATCACACAGCCGATGGACCAGGGCGTAATCAAGAACCTCAAGAACCACTACAGAAAACGTGTTGTTTTCAAGATGCTGGTGGCCATTGAGAAGAACGACACGCTGATCATAACCGTCCTGGACTCAATGTTCATGCTGAAAGATGCCTGGGACAGAGTCACACCATCAGTGACTATCGCTAACTGCTTCAAGCACGCCGGTTTCAGCGCAGACCCGACGGAAATCAACAAGTTGGACTCAGACCAGGAAGACCCCGAGGACGACATCCCACTGGCACAGCTGATCCGTGCCATGGGTTCTTCAGTCAACATCAGGGAGTTCGTCGATTGGTTCAGGGATCTTACCTCGACAGAATCACTGACGGATTCTGATATCATCAGCGACGTCGTCAATATCAGGACAGCACCAGCCGATGAGTCCGACGACGAAGATCAGGATCCTACACCAGTGCCAGTTACTGCGAGCGAGGCACTGAAGGCATGTGACTTCGCCAGGCGTAATCTTCAGCAGCTCTCGCACTCCGACGTCCAGAGGAATGCCGCGGACGTGCAACTGTTTGTTCAGAGAAATTTTCTGCAGATTGTCTGTTCGAAGCAGAAAGACATTACTGAATTCTTCAAGCCTGTGTCTTGATCTGGGGATGTTGAATGAATTGTTGGGTTAGTGTTGTGTGCAGTGCAAGTTGAAACAGTTTGGATTTAAATGCTCGCCTATGTCTATGTGCTGCTCTGTTATTGCATGACAATTGGTCGGAATGCTATTAAAGATAATAAAGACAAGACTCAGAATGGCTTTTCATTTTTATTTTATCATGTACTAATAATCGATTGAACTTTTCATTTCAAACTGAGTTAACTGATTTGAAGGTTTACCAAAGACAATCAAAGGATTGCGAGAGGTCGCTATAATAGAATATACCGGTGACTACACAGATGTCCCCGCACCTCACGGAAATGTCAAACATTCATCAGAAAATTATACACGAACAAACCCAGAAATCCTCAAGAAAATATCGGAAAAGGTCCGATGCCAACTTCCCAGTGAAGTTTATTAACAACTCACGGATCCGGATCAGTACACTACAGCAGAATACTCACGTGACCTTTATCAATGTCAGAACATGAAAAGAACTCTGAACTCAGATGATAGGCATCACAAAACTGCTTATAATATTGCCGACGAGGTGTTAAATGTAATAAGAATGTTGTCGGACGATCACCCTTTTGTTGCAGAAATAATCCACTCACGAGGAAATGCTCTACCGTCAGTAATGTGTTACACTGATTATCAATTGACAGACTTCTCGTTTTCCTTAAAAGAAAAGAAGATGTGGTCGGATTTGACGGAACATTTTGTTAAGGAAAGTGTTTTTTTACGACAACCGTGTACAAGTTGCATAAGCTTGTGCGGAAGGGTACGGGTGAGCCTCCAATTTTATTGGGACAATTGTTTCTGCACTGGGACGGTAAACAGGAGATGTACTTCCGTTTCTTCGCTCATCTTAGGGGAATTCTGGACATCGAAATAAACAAGAGATGTGTTTGTCAGAAACACAATGCCCCCTACTGTGCCGCTTTTAAGCCATACATTTGACCTTTGACCTTGAAGGAAGACCTTGACATTGACCTTTTACCACTCAAAATGTGCAACTCCATGAGATACACATGCATGCCAAATATTAAGTTGCTACATTTGTATCTTCAATATTGCAAACGTTATGACCAATGTTAAAGTTTTCGGACGGACGGACAGACTGACTTACGGACTAACGGACAGTTCAAAAACAATATACCACCCTTCGGTGGCATAAAAATATTGAAATACTGATGGGATCAGATGACGAAAAAGCGTCGTCCCGGCGTCAGAAGAAAGCTATGCACTAGGCATATAAAGCACAATGTAGTCCGCTGCCTGACAAATACAAATCCCAAACGAGCGGAAGAACGAACAGACATAATAAATTTAATATTCGGCGATGGTGGCGTTGCTAAATCAGATACATCATTCATGTTCGACGAGAGAAATTTCACACTAAAACAAAGTTTTATGGCTGAACATAATTTTACCTAAGACACATTCATGTTTAAGCATTGGGAAAGTCCCAGTGATTCACGAAAGGAGGTTTATGTGCATAATCATTACATTTCTTAATTACATAATTAAAACCCTTTGTTCAAGAGCGAGAGTAATATTCTGTTTAGATACTTCAATTATTAATTTATTTATTTAATCACACAACCATTAGGTCCGATGTGTTTTATTTTTAAAATGTATGGTTTACTCTATTATTTGTTCCTATTTATAAATTTTCATTTACTAATTGTTGCATTCGTCCGCATTTGTTTCCAATAATAATGTACTGAAATCGAAAATTATGTAAAAACAAACACACACTATTAGCTAATTTCGCAATTAAAAGTGTGTCAATAAAAAAAAACTTACACCTTACTGTTGTGTTGTTTTGTTTTGGTTGCTTGAATAATATAAATTAAGGAATATTTCATGTATTGTGAGTAACGAAACACAGCTACGCCGAACAAAATTAAAATGTATCTAAATGGGGCATATCGATGGCTAGTACGGTATTTCATTTTCTAAAATAAATGAATACATTACAAAGAAGTTATTTAATCATTTCTTAATACTGTCTAAATGTATGACACTTTTGTGGGGCCTGGAAATCGTAGTTATAGTAGTACAATATGAATGCGCACTGACAATAACTGACTTTTAACGATAAATTACAGTTGAAAATATTCATTGAAGCAAGCGACAATTGAAAACTTTAATAATTGTCAGATATTCTGACAATAAAATACCGTTCGTAGATAGACCTTTTTAATAATCTTTGTGCTTTTCTTAATCTGTTTACCAATCTAAAACATATTGATGTGTAATTGCTGCAATACGACTGCTCGTTTAAAGATTGCCTCTCGTAAGAACAAATAACACAAAATGCATTGTCAAAATTTACTAGGTAATCTTGACAATGAGCACGTTTATTTACACTTTTAGTATAACGAAATCGTGCACTTTATCTCTGTGTCTGTCAGCACGACGTTAACAGCATTGTTTGAGACCCAGAGTTTTTCCCAGCACTCCCACCTAAATAATCTTGACTATTAAAAGTTGTTGCGAATTAATGATAGTAACTGTTTTTAGTAAATGTTCAGCTATTTAAGCGATTCAAATTTCCGTCACATAACTATTACGGATGCCAGAAAACGTAAAATAAAAGCGTAGATTTCGCCGCCTTCATTTAATTAAAAAAAAATCTTCCAACATTTCTCAATTAGGTGATTTTAACAGTGCATTAACACAAACAGATCGTGATTTTCGTGTCTTTGCATGACTGTGTCTGTCTTTGCATGTCTGTGTCTGTCTTTGCGTGTCTTTGCATGTCTTTGTCTGTCTTTGCGTGTCTTTGCATGTCTTTTGCAGCGTTAAGTAGGACCCGACACAGACACACACAATGACAGACAGACTGGCCAAAAACAATTAACCCCTCTTCTTCGAAGAAGGGGGCATAAAAACACATATTATTTGACATAAAAACAAGGCATGTCACCATAGGATGACATATGCCCCCTTTTCCCACATTTTTCTTAACCTAAACGCAAAGTGTTTTTCCACATTTTTTAAAACATAAACGCAAAGTGTGACGGAATTTCTGACGGACGGACAGACAGACGGACAGTGCGATCACTATATGCCAACCTTCGGGGCATTAAAACTTATATGCTGAATAATAATGACAGACAGACGCAAGTTAAAAAACGGTTAATCAATGTATTTAGATGCAAAATAAACAGATGATTTGTAATTACGGTCATTAAGTTTTTAACCACAGTTTGTACTTAAACTAGCAACAAGGTGACACTACACTGTAATATGCATGTCATGCATTTGGTTTTGTTTACGGTTAATATTAAAAAGGTATATTAATAGTCTTAATTTATGTTAACAATTGTATTTAACTCACCACTAGTAAGCGCTGTTGACATCTTGGTTGACTTGCCATTCACCGAGATTGCTTCAAAATATCAGCGCGCAGTATATAAGTATGTTTGTATTCATCACATTTTTTAAATATTCACACTGCCTTTGTTCTTAACAAAAAAAATCTCTCAAATGCGTTTTTTATACACGTATACATTATTGTTTAGTTTGTTCTTTATATAATTGAACTTAAAAGTATCAAAACAGTTCGGGAGAATACAGCGCTCATCGTTATTTAACAAGAATGTTCCGCTATGTTCATCACAAATTTCAATTTACGGTGTTAACACATCTACTTGAAATGCTGCGGATTGTTTTTTGTGTGTAAAGAAAGTAGTCAAGTGTCTCAAAATTGCTCGTGCTAATCGAGGAAAACGTGTTCACTGGTGCGTTGACAAAAACATCTTCTGTGATGTCTGTTAACACGACAATATAAGCGTTGGATGCGGATTAAAATCCTAAGTGTATTATTGCTTAATAAGTATGTACATGTGATACAGTATTGGTAAATTATTATAGCCTCAATAGTGTTATTGTAAAAATACGGAGCTCCAATGGGGGATCGAACCCACGACCTCCGGAGTGGTAGTCAGACACTCTTACGACGTCGCTGAAAAGCTAGCTCAACAAGGCTGTGGGAAGTGACCTTAAATCAATACAGTGTTGACAGTTGTCGCTTCTAAACTAAAGTGCGTTGTTTGATGGGTTAAATACTACGTTCGTTATGCGCCAACATGTGCATGCGACGCTTCCGAAGCATGTGCACATATCCCCCTACTGTATAGTTGCTGCACGTTACTTTGTTCATACACTTACTATTTGCATCATTTAAAGCATTTGTCAAATGCTTATCCAGTGGATTTGATGTTTAAACACACGTTTTAATCCGCGATATATATATGCGACGCGCTCTGAGAAAAGGGGGTTAAATGCATATGTATACAGTTTTGTCCCAGATAAGCCTGTGCAGTCCGTACAGGCTTATCAGGGACGACAATTTCCGTTTTATTGAAAAAAAATCCAGTTTAGGCGGAAAGTGTCGTCCCTGATAAGCCTGTGCGGACTGTACAGGCTAATCTGGGACGACACTTTACGCACATGCATTAAACCCACTTTTCACAGAGCGAGGCTCATATGTTTGTATACGTATTCGGAAGTGAGAGTCGGAATTATTTAACAACGCTATTACGCGCATTTTATTGCTCATACGTCTATAAAAACACGGTTTCTAGTGATCGAGTTAAATGCTATGTGAACGTTATCTTGCTTAAACATGACTTTACAAATAATGCGTAGTAGCAGTACCGGTAAGTGTACTGACCGACACCCGAAAACAAGTGCACTGAATGTACATTGTTATATCATCGCTTACATAATGGCCAATTGTACTATTTCAAAATTTAATTATAATCTAACCAAATGACATATTGTGATCAAGTTGATTGTTATAAATTATTATTTTTTAAATTAATTATATTTATCAATGACTAAATCATGCAGCGTCTTAAAGTATATAAAAAGGGGTTTATTAACGAGTAACATAATTAGATCCTTTATATTGTGGTTTAGTTTGTTCGAATTGTCGCTAGCTCTGCAGAATTTCAGTTTATAATTTATTTACTTTTAAGACAAGAACCATACAGATTAAATAAGAGCTATACACTCATAAAAGCCTAAAGTATAACTTTTAATAGCAGGCGGATTGAGAGATTAAAAGTAAAGGACATTTTCAGTTGAAAGGTGAGCGATCATTTTTATTGTTCTAAAAAACGATTCTGTTTTACCCGCAATAGGTTAAGTTTAATTGAGGGTTAAACACTGAACAATAATTTATTCGTGCGAAATAAAATATAATTGAAACGAAATTATTATTTTTTTCATAGCTGGCATGTATGTTTTGTTGTTTTATTTGATATTTATACGTAAGCTGATTCGAGATATTCGGTTGAACTAATAAAAATCAATTTTCCACATAATACAATGTTTTAAGGTTTTCGTTCTTAAATTGTTAACATTATAAGTTTACAAAATTAGGACAATGTTTTTTACAGCACCAATACTCGAAATCGACAGATTTCAGCAAATATATATAATCAAGTAACAATCTGCAACATCACTCTTTCAATCAGGAGCCAACCATGTCGCGGTTTAACGAGCTTCATAACGAAACGGACGTGGTTGAGATGACGTCCCACGCCCCGAACGTTCCGACAACGGAGGACGCTGTTGACGCCTCGTCTTTAAAGGTCATACTACGTATATGTATTATATAGTTCAAATTTAGAGTGTGTAGTTTGGAGAAATGGTACAGATAAGCGTTAAAAATAATGTTTGGATTTCGGATTATTCGCTAAATAGTGCATGTGTCGTGGCTTGGTATATATTTTATTTTACGTAATTATTATTATGGTGATCAAATTTAATCATCGTTTTGCTCCTTCTAATGTGTTCAGTGAATATTTTTACGCTCAGTGAGTGAGATATAGAAGTATAAATATCACTTTAATAGTTCTCTATAGCCCACTATATGGCATAATTTAAAAACTGTTTTTCATACTACTAGATGAAATAATGAAAATTATTGGGTAAATAATTCCTAATATTTTTCTCGCTTATCTGATTAGGGACTACTTGTTTACTTGTAAAGTATTTTTTTCTTCAATGTTATGAATACAGCTATGTCTTGTTATCATTTATCATAAAAAGCCATCAACAAAGTAAAGATAAATAGCAGGAGTGTTTTTAAAACCGTTACTGCTCACAAATGCTAATGATCAAAGATTCAATTGCAATACATACATGTGTACTGTTTGACATTTTCACTCTAGCAAGCGCTATTGAAAATCTTTATTTTCTCACTTTGCTAAGATCAGTATTACACGTAAGACACCGACAGTTAACAAATATCCTCTTTATCTTATCCTCATCTTCTTGAAACTGATATGAGCCGCGCTCTGGGAAAACAGGGTTTAATGCACGTGCGTAAAGTGTCGTCCCAGATTTGACTGTACAGTTCGCACAGGCTAATCATCTTTCCGCCTGAACTTGATGTTCGCTAAGAAGGGGTTTAAACGAAAGATACCGTAAAAGCGTAAAGTGTCGCCCCAGATTAGCCTGTAGGGACTGCACATGCTTATCTGGGACGACACTTTACGCACATGCGTTAAGCCCCGTTTTCCCACAGCGCGGCTCATATGTTTTCATATTTCACAACATATCCCATCCTCCTTCCAGAACATGTCTGAGACGCCCAACATCTACGTGGGTAAGCGCAACTTCATTCACCAGATGATGGACGTCGCCTTGGTGATGGCGAACGTGTCCCAGCTGAAATCCCTCCTCTCCATGGAGACCAAGGACAAATATTACTACCCCATCTTCGTCTTCATCGTCATGTCCATCGGACTGCAGGTAAATACTGTCTCCATATTTTAGTGTACACCGGTGTATGTTGTATAAATAATCACTGCAATGTACGAGGATTGTAAAATACGCCATTATGGCTTAAGGACGGCAGTTAAATACTAACCCAACATTGTTTACAAAGAATCATTGTTGAACCATTAAAATATACTTATTCGTGAATTTACAAATACGATATTTGATTGGTTTGATTTTCTATAATTTATCTTTTTTTAAATGGTTTAACGTTAGGTAACGCTGCTTTGCTTAAAGTCCAGTCGCAGTGGGACGTGATTTGGTTTCCCTTCCTACAACTTTTGCGAAACATACTGCAATTAACGAGTGATATGTTATGCAAATACGCTGTTCTGCAGCACACAGCAAGATATGCACAGTAACGTTGAGTGATAACGCTAACTCACCGCGACACGACTTCACACACAAGGTACACGACGTGACACGACAAAATACGACCCGTCACGAAATGATCATATTTGATATAGCACAATATGACATGATACGAAACGACCGACAATGCAATAATATGTGTGTCCCTCTCGCCCCAGGTGATATTCACCATCTGCATGCTGGTGATATGGTCCATAGAGAAGAAGCTGGACGAACACAAGGCCGACACCAGCGACGCCGTCCACGCTAACGACCGCCGGCTGCGCCTGATTGAGGAACGCCTCGACAAGTTCTGCAATATCCTTGTGCTACTTGTCATAGTGTCTAACGTTTTTATCACCGCCTTCGGCGTGGAGCCCCACGGGGGCGGGGACAGTGAGGTCAAGGTCGTAAATGTTGTTGGTGCGGTTGGTGCTGGCACGCAGATGGGGGCCGGTGTGGTGGCTCCGGTGCACACCTAGGGAATTAGTGTATGGTGTTGTTGTTTATTTGCGTGTGTATTATTTATTTTGTTGATGTTATTATTATTATGATATGATAACGTGACCATTGTGAAGATGAAACGATAGAGAGTTGACTCTAGCTGTCATGAGTGGATGATTGGACGATAACATGAGTATTAATAGAACAGAACAGAACAGAACAGAATATTAATGTTGACCTAAGCATAACAAGCTTATCGTCATATAAAAATACATGATAATTGTACAGTATTAATAGAAGTAGTAGTGGTAGTAGAAGAAGTGATATTAGAAGTAGCAGTATACTACATGTCATAATAATTATGATGATTATTATTTTATTTTATTTTTTTATTAGTATTAATATTAATATACAAAGTGTAGTACACGTTAAGTAGCAGTTGTAGTTGAAGAAGTATTATTTCTTGTTTGATGTTGTTGCTGTTGTTGTTGCTTTCCAGTCTTGAATATTTGATCGAATGACACGCACGTGTACTGATTGCACGTTTTGCAATCTAAGATGACATAATGTCTCATTGTTTGAACGTTATTGTTAGTGTTATTGTATACTCAAATAATAGTGACGCAGTAAAGAAAATTATCAAATTTAATAATTATGTATTCATTTCAACAGGTTCTTATCATGTATTGTTTATAAGAGTATAAATAGCATTGTATATTCGTCAGTAAATCGAAACGATGTCCCGTTATCTTGTTTAACGCAAAGTCAAACTGGGAATAAACCGTGCACACTGAAGGTGTACACTCAACACTCTTTGAAGTTGTCTCCCTTGTTGTTTGACTTGCATAATATGTCCCTTCAGTTGTACATACCGATTTTATTGTTCCACATATGGTGGACGTGTGGTCTTACTTCGAGAAAAAAACACTATGAGAAGAACTTTTTTGTTGAAACAACGTTTCTTTAAAACAAAAACTATTACGTTGTTTTACACAAATATGAAATCACACATAGTGAGCGTTTGCTCTGCCAGCAAAATCATTCGATCCAAATGTTATTTAACATTTGTATAAAGAGTTGCACACGCATAGGCGAATCCAAATGGGGGGCGGACGCGGCGTACGCCCCCCCCCCCCCCCTAAAATCGCCAAAGTAAAGTCAATTCATTTGATGTTTCACACTTAACTACAGTAGATTTAAATCACCTATTTAAACTCATTTTTTTTCTTTTTCGTACACAACATTTCCCACAAATCACAGACAATCGCTAAATGTTTTAACTTTAGACTCTCTGTCGCCCGGTTTTTCATGTCGATTTTTGCGATTCTGATGTATCTCTCGTTTTGCACATTGATTCTCTTTTCGCTGCATTTTATTTCAACAAATCTGTATTACGTATAAACTATGCACTTTTTTGGCATTATAAGAAAGTACTTTGATGAAAGTGCATAAGGCGTGACATGCTCGAGACGTGGTTGTCAAAGCCTTCAAAATCACTAAAATCGTGGACCTTACAGGGGGCTTTGCCCCCCTGGACCCCTTAGCAGGGCTTTGCCATACACCAACCAGGGATCCTAGCGGCCCCCCTGGACCCCCAGCAAATCTTTCGATATCCCGCCACCCCCCTCCCTAACCAGAAATCCTGGATCCGCCCCTGCACACGGGTACAAAGCCACGATCTGCCTTTGCAGCCGACGGGAACTTGAACGGGCACGTATTCGGAAATAGATGATCAGTCCACCTGCATTCTTCAAGTGTTAAGTGTTCTCCGTGAGATAACTGTGTCTACAGGGTATCAGCGCAATGCGTTGTCATACATGATATACTAAGCAGTCAAAAACGGATACTTAGTGTGTGCAGATTTGGTTTTAAGTGTTTGATGATGTTTACTGATATTTTAATTGTTAAGTGATATTGCGCTTTCAATGATAATTCATTTAATCGTAGATCGATCCGAACGAAACTCCTAGAAAATATTCAAAAACATGTTTAATTTGTTTATACTCCAAAATATCAAGACATGAAGAAAAACATCAGAGTTGCGTTGAAAGTGCGTTTAAGTGTATATAATTATATAAAGAAACTACTCGTATTATTATCGTGTAAAACATTGGCAACAAAACACTATACCTTACTTTTTAACTGTGTTATACATAAATACATTGATTTAAACAATATTTGCTATAACATGTTATAATACACTCATCGCGTTATTATTTTAAATAGTTAAATAGTTAAAGACTGCGCAGTTGACTTTCAAATTTATTTCACGTTTTCAAGATAAGACGAAAAATATATAATGCGCAAAAGACTTCAAAGACATCTAGGTTATCTTTTGTTTGCTTTGACTTAGATTTCCCGACGAGTATTACCTCATAGCCTTATATTACATGGTTTAATTAAATTTGGGAGATGAAATACATCGTAAGGGAATGTTTGCAGACTTATGTCAGCAATATTTGCTTTGACGCCTATTTTGTTCCGCTTGGCATCAATATAATGTATTGATATTGTGTTATTATCTTAAGAACTGGATAGTTTCGGGAAGAACATGGACACAGGTAAGTTGGTATGGTATAAAATTAACGAATTTATGTGTAATAATAATTGGATTTAATAAGACAGTATTGTAATCAGTAATAGGATGAGCATTAATATTAGAAATTGCCAGTATTTTTTAACAAAAATAATAAACATATAGCGCTCAAAGCGTAAATTAGTTCCGATTTATAAAACATAAATGCACTTTGTATAACTTGTTTAAGAGTTCAAACATGTATACTTCAATATTGCCAATTGAATCAACGTTCTTCATTTCCGTTACATTATTAGTTCTATAATGGTCTAGTACATAAACGAGTTTGTAAAAAAACGACATGTTGTTGATCGTAGATATACTGTGCAGCATTTAACAAAATGAAAACGGTTGTATCTGCTTTATTTCAAATCCAGTGATTGACTTGTTAATAACGATAAATGCTGAAAAATAATTTGTGTTTATTTCTCAAAAGGTAAAAATGAGCGCCCGGATGAATCCGATGCACCGGACATTGTTGAGAAAGGTAGACGCTTGGATGAGGAGGAGGTCGATATAGGCTTTAAGGTGGGTAACTGTGAGTTGGTTTACAAAGATGTTAAGGTGGGTAATTGTGAGGGGGTTGACAAAGGCTTTAAGGTGGGTAACGGTGAGTGGGTGTGACAAGGCTTTAAGGTGGGTTACTGTGAGAGGGTTGACAAAGGCTTTAAGGTGGTTAACTGTGAGTTGGTTTACAAAGGTTTTAAGGTGGGTAACTGAGAGTGGATGTGACAAAGGCTTTAAGGAAGGTAACTGTGAGAGGGTTGACAAAGGCTTTAAGGTGGGTAACCGTAAGTGGGGTGACACAGGCTTTAAGGTGGGAAACTGTAAATGGGGTGACACAGGCTTTAAGGTGGGAAACTGTAAGTGGGGTGACACATGCTTTGATGTGGGTAACAGTAAGTGGGGTGACAAGGCTTTCAGGTGGGTAACTATAAGTGGGGTGACTCAGGCTTTAAGGTGGGTAACTGTAAGTGTGGTGACACAAGCTTTAAGGTGGGTAACCGTAAGTGGGGTGACACAGGATTTTAGGTGGGTAACTGTAAGTGGGGTGACACAGGCTTTAAGGTGGATAATTGTGAGTGGGTTGACAAAGGCTTTAAGGTGGGTAACTGTGAGTGGGTGTGACAAAGGTTTTAAGGTGGGTTACTGCGAGTGGGTTGACAAAGGCTTTAAGTTGGGTAACTGTGAGTGGGTTGACAAAGGCTATGAAGTGAGTTACTGTAAGGAGGTTGACAAAGGCTTTAAGATAGGTAACTGTGAAGGGGGTTGAAAAAGGCTTTGATGTGGTAACTTTGAGTGGGTTGACAAAGGCTTTAAGGTAGGTAACTGTGAGTGGGTATGACAAAGGTTTTAAGGTATGTAACTGTGAAGGGGTTGACAAGGGCTTTGATGTAGTAACTTTGAGTGGGTTGACAAAGGCTTTAAGGAAGGTAACTGTGAGTGGGTGTGACAAAGGTTTTAAGGTATGTAACTGTTAAGGGGTTGACAAAGGCTTTGATGTAGTAACTTTGAGTGGGTTGACAAAGGCTTTAAGGTGGGTAACTGTGAGTTAGTGTGACAAAGGTTTTAAGGTGTGTTACTGCGAGTGGGTTGACAAAGGCTTTAAGGTGGGTCACTGTGAGTGGGTTGAAATAGGCTTTAAGGTGAGCCACTGTAAGAAGCTTGACAAAGGCTTTGATGTAGTAACTTTCAGTGGGTTGACAAAGGCTTTAAGGTAGGTAACTGTGAGTGGGCGTGACAAAGGTTTTAATATGGGTAACTGCGAGTGGGTTGACAAAGGCTTTAAGGTAGGTAACTGTGAGTGGGTTGACAAAGGCTTTACGGTGAGTAACTGTGAGAGGGTTGACAAAGGCTTTAAGGTGGGTAACTGTGAGTGGGTTGACAAAGGCTTTCAGGTTGGTAACTGTGAGAGGGTGTGACATTAGCTTTAAGGTGGGTAACTGTGAGTGGGTGTGACAAAGGCTTTAAGGTGGGTGACTGTGAGAGGGTGTGACAAAGGCTTTAAGGTGGGTAACTGTGAGATGGTTACACAGGCCTTACGGTGGGTTACTGTGAGAGGGTGACACAGACTTTAATTTGGGTTACTGTGAGGGGGTGGCACAGGCTTTAAGGTAAGTAACTGTTAGAGGGTGTAACAAAGGCTTTAAGGTGGGTAATTGTGAAGGGGTTGACAAAGGCTTTAAGGTGGGTAACTGTGAGAGGGTTGACAAAGGCTTTAAGGTGGGTGACTATGAGAGGGTTGACAAAGGCTTTAAGGTGGGTAACTGTGAGTGGGTTGACAAAGGCTTCAAGGTGGTTGACTGTGAGTGGGTTGACAAAGGCTTTAAGGTGGGTAACTGTGAGTGGGTTGACAAAGGCTTAAAGGTGGATAATTGAGAGGGGGTTGACAAAGGCTTTAAGGTGGGTAACTGTGAGAGGGTTGACAAAGGCTTAAAGGTGGGTAACTGTGAGTGGGTTGACAAACGTTTTAAGGTGGGAAACTATGAGTGGGTTGACAAGGCGGGTAATTGAGAGGGGGTTGACAAAGGCTTTAAGGTGGGTAACTGTGAGAGGGTTGACACAGGCTTTAAGGTGGGTAACTGTGAGGGGGTTGACAAAGGCTTTAAGGTGGATAACTGTGAGAGGGTTGACAAAGGCTTACATGTAGGTAACTGTGAGAGGGTGTGACAAAGTCTTTAAGGTGGGTAACTGTGATGGGGTTGACAGAGGCTTTAAGGTGGGTAACTGTGAGAGGGTTGACAAAGGCTTTAAGGTGGGTAACTGTGAGAGGGTTGACAAAGGCTTTAAGGTGGATAACTGTGAGAGGGTTGACAAAGGCTTACATGTAGGTAACTGTGAGAGTGTGTGACAAAGGCTGGTTAACTGTGAGGGGGTTGACAGAGGCTTTAAGGTGGGTAACTGTGAGAGAGTTGACAAAGGCTTTAAGGTGGGTTTTTGTGAGAGGGTTGACAAAGGTTTTAAGGTGGGTAACTGCGAGTTGGTTGACAAAGGCTTCAAGGTGGGTAACTGTGAGTGGGTTGACAAAGGCTTTAAGTTGGGTAACTGCGAATGGGTTGACAAAGGCTTAACGGTAGGTTACTGTAATTTGGGTGACACAGGCTTTAAGGTGGGTAACTGTGAGGGGGTTGACAAAGGCTTTGAGGTAGGTAACTGTGAGTGGGTGTGACAAAGGCTTTAAGGTAGGTAACTGTGAGAGGGTTGACAAAGGCTTTAAGGTGGGTAGCTGTGAGAGGGTTGACAAAGGCTTTAAGTGGGTTACTGTTAGTGGTGTGACAAATGCTTTAAGGTGGGTATCTGTGAGTGGGTGTGACAAAGGCTTTAAGGTGGGTAACTGTTAGTGGTATGACACAGGCTTTAAGGTGGGTAACTGTTAGGGGGTTGACATGTGTGTAACTGCGAGAGGGTTGACAAAGGCTTTAAGGTGGGTAACAGTGAGTAGGTTGACAAAGGCTTTAGAATTGGTAACTGTTAGTGGTGTAACAAAGGATTTTAAGGTGGGTAACTGTAAGGAGATTGACAAAGGCTTTAAGGTGGGTAACTGTTAGTGGTGTGACAAATGCTTTAAGGTGAGTAACTATGAGCGGGTGTGACAAAGGATCTAAGGTGGGTAACTGTGAGTGGGTGTGACAAAGGCTTCAAGGTGGGTAACTGTTAGGGAATTGACAAAGGCTTTACGGTGGGTTACTGTGAGGTGGTTGACACAGGCTTTAAGGTGGGTAACTGTGAGTGGGTTGACCAAGGCTTTAATGTGGGTAACTGTTAGTGGTGTGACAAAGGCTAAAAGGTGGGTAACTATGAGAGGGTTGACAAAGGCTTTAATGTGGGTTACTGTCAGGGGGTTGGCTAAGGCTTTATGGTGGGTAACTGTAAGGGGGTTGACAACTTCTTTAAGGCGGGTTACTGTGATGGGGTGACAAAGGCTTTAAGGTGGGTTACTGTTAGTGGTATGAAAAAGGCTTACAAGTGGGTATCTGTGAGTGGGTTTGACAAAAGCTTCAAGGTGGGTAACTGTTAGCGGTGTGACAAAGGCTTTAAGGTGGGTTACTATGAGAGGGTTGACAAAGGCTTTAAGTGAGTTACTGTGAGAGGGTTGACAAAAGCTTAAAGGTGATAACTGTGAGTGGGTTTGACAAAGGTTTTAAGGTGGGTAAGTGTAGGTGTGTTGACAAAGGCTTTAAAGTGGGTAACTGTAAGTGGTGTGACAAAGGCTTAAAGCTGGGTAACTGTTAGTGGTGTGACAAAGGCTTTAAGGTAGGTAACTGTTAGTGGTGTGACAAAGGCGTTAAGGTGGGTTACTGTGAGTGTGTTGACAAAGGCTTTAATGTGGTTTACTGTGCTAGGGTTGAAAAAGGTTTTCATGTGGGTTACTGTTAGTGGTGTGACAAAGGCTTTAAGGTGGGTTACTGTGAGAGGGTTGACAGAGGCTTTAAGTTGGGTTACTGTAAGGAGGTTGACCACGGCTTTAAGGTGGGTAATTGTGATAGGGTTGACAGAGGCTTTTAGGTGGGTTACTGTTAGGGGGCGACACAGGCTTTAAGGTAGGTAACTGTGAGTGGGTGTGACAAAGGCTTTAAGGTGGGTAACTGTAAATTGGGTAACACAAGCTTAATGGTGGGTCACTATGAGTGGAGGTGGCAAAGGCTTCAAGATAGGTAACTCTGAGTGGAGGTGACAAGGCTTTAAGGTGAGTATCTGTAAGGGATGAAGACAAACGCTTTAAAGTTGATAAATGTGAGGTGGAATGTCAAAGGCTTTAACTATGATCAGGAGTTTGGCATAGACATCAAGGCGGTTTAACTGGTATCAAGAGCTTTGCTAAAAAGTGGTTTTACTGTGGCCTTGAAGTTGACAGAGAGTTTAGTCTTAAGTGAGATGAGTTGTGTTAATTGCTGAGTAAGGGGTTGACGTAGGTTTGGAACGGGGTAAACTGTAAGTAGGGGCTTAAAGGGGGTAAATTAGTGGTATGGAATCAACATTAATGAGCTCTATGGTTGATCAGCTGTTGGAGGCTGATATAGGTTTAAAGGTTGGTTTTCTCATCGGATTAGGTCGACATACGCTTTGCAGTGGGTTAACTTCGAGTAGCTGACAACGATGGGAGATAGATGCAGTTATCATTATTATGTTTTCATGTAGTTTTTTTTTAGATAACAACTTGATATACTTTTTATTATGTAATGTTATGCCACAGGACTTGACAGTCGCGACGGCGCCCAACATCTACGTCGGCAAACGTAACTTCATTCACCAGCTCATGGACGTCGCTCTCATGATGGCGAACGTCTCACAGCTGAAGGCGCTCCTCGTCGCCCCTCGCGGCGACTACTTCCTTCTCCTTCTCTCCTTCATCTGCCTCTCCATCGCCCTCCAGGTCCTGTTCACCATATGCATGCTCGTCATCTGGTCTATCGAGAAAAACCTCGAGGAGAAGACGACGCACGCCAGTGTCGCTGGAGCTTCCGGTACACAGCTGACGCCCGCGGCTAATGGCGCTCCTTCCGGGAGTGGTCCTGTGTCGTCGACATTTATTCTGAACAAGGAGGATGAGAGGAGGAAACTTGTTGCGAACAGACTTGACAGATTTGGCAATGTGCTCGTGCTGTTTATTATCGTCTCCAACGTGTTTGTGACGGGGTTTGGTGTGGAAGGAGGTCGTGAGGGGGGGTCGGGGGACGGGGGCGGGAGTCGGACCACGTTTGGGATTGGTCACGCCTCGAACAACACTACGTTTCAATAGAATTCAACGTGTATGCCATTCTTAACTTTCAATTATCATATCGACTGTATCCATACACATTTGATTTATAACAACTTTACAAAACTACCCGCGCCTGCAAAGATGTCTCCGAGAAAACGTTTTTAATGTAACGTTTATTAAAATAAATATATATCTATGCTTTTATCAAAACGAGAAATGTATTTAAAACAACAATTCATTAAAATATGTTATTGTTTAAAATAAGTGTTTTTCTGTAAGCTACCGAAATGCATCTCTAAGCAAGTTTCATTAACATCCCCTTATGTTTTGATAGTTCGATTGTCGTTGAACATTAATCCGCGGTCTTACACTTAAATGTATATCATTTGCGCTCTTTTGTGAGGACATCAGTCGTAACATATTTATTCGACACTCCGTAATAACCAAATGCTCTAACTACTCGCTATTTTATTAGCATCACCAAATAACAAGGCCGGGAAAGCTTTTCGACATACATGTATATGAAATTCTGTATTGTTCACATTTGCTACTGCTAGTCTTTCGTATTTTGCTATCTGTGATTAAAAACCCGTTATGATTACTTTGTCTTTATTGTGTATACTTTACTTTGTATTTCTTTAATGATTATTTTTTTATAATAAACATTTATCTTGTATGTTACACGAATCCATTTTATGCAGGACAATTATTTGTAATTTTACATGTTTTGCGATTTGTTTTACATTCCTGTCATGTCTTCCATGTTATAAATAGTTACAGTGCTATGATTTTTTTTTCCATTAACAAGAATAGTTATACAGAAAAATGACGATTTTCTGTTACAATTTGCAGCATATAATGGCAACCTTGGCTTAACATAGTATAGCGATGTGTGTGTTTATGTGATTCTTTTACTGAATCACATTATAATAATATATTTGAAGTCTTCTGGAAAATAGTTTTGTATAATCTATTATATGTGTCTGTCAGATCAATCCTGGCACGACTTATCTCTCCATCGTACTGCACAGAACTGCAAATGCAGGGTCGCGAACATAATTCAGCAATTAATGATGCAGTTGTATCGTCATTGATTTGTACTCTGTTGCTATATTTACAATCAGGGAACGTTACTCCGGCGGTAATTTAACATGTTAAAATAATAGTTGTCTCCCTTATAATAAACTTTTGTTTAAATATGTCAGTTATTTTATGTCAACCGTGATTGCATTTGATTGATAATGATAACGATTGTCGTGCACATGATGCATTCGATGCATAGTATAAATGTGCATTAAATTATGATTGATTATGCTTTCGCCTATAACAAATGTTTGCATAAAATCATGCTTCATATCGAAGAACTGTTTGGTTGTTACATCCTCCTAGTATCAATCCATACTTCCACAATAACCACCGCCAGCACCATTTGGCATTACCAGTCCATTGTCGACTAAAGTAACTTCCACTCATTCCAGCCTTGTATTTCTGTTGAAGATACATATGAGCCTCGCTCTGTGAAAAGGGGGTTTAATGTATGTGCGTAAAGTGTCGTCCCAAATAAGCCTGTGCAGTCCGCACAAGCTAATCAGGGACAGCACTTTCCGCTTTTTATGATATATTTCGTTTTAAGAAAGTCTCTTCTTAGCAAAAATCCAGTTAAGGCGGAAAGTTTCGTCCCTGATTAGCCTGTGCGGACTGCGTGGCAAGGGTCATGGGTAAATGGAGCTCCAAGTTTATGTGTTTACGCATCGGGATTGTACCGATGTTTGTGATGATCGTGGTCTTGGTGGTTAAAGCGATAATAGTGGTGGCTTTGTATCAGTAGCAGTAGAAGAAGGTTGCTGGAGTGAATCTACGAAATGGGCAGTTTCAAAATAGTTGACCCTAAAATAGTCGCCTTTTCATGTCTTATATAAGTCTTTACTTGCGCACATTTCAATGAAAATGACTTTTGTTGATAATAATTATTTGTAAGCGTTTGAAAAGTATCTTTCATATTAAGATAAAATATAACAACATGATAGGCATATCCGATTTAATATAACAGACCAAAGTTTAATTTAAATCACAACATTATATTAGATTACGGTTTTCGATATTTAAGTGTAAACTTTTAGAAAAATGTTTTGAAATAAAAGCGAAGTAACTTCCACAAAAGCGAAATAAACCACGACCAGCAGCATGGGTATCGTTGTCATTATTTTGGTTGTGGTGGTGGCAGTTGGTCTTGTAGTAAACTTTTCTGTTTTCTGTTTGCAGATCATGTCGATATTTTTACAAGTTTCCATATCTGGCTTACATATCTGATAAATATACTTATTAAATGTAGACAACTATTTATAAACTACTTGGAATAAAATCGTTGGAGCGGAATGACCCACGATATGAATATACACTTGAATATTAATTTATAGGAGTGTGTATATTTGAGAAATTCAAATTTTTGTAGAAAGGACGCGCTTGATTAGATTTATCGCACTTGCAAAACACATATATGCCGTCACATACATTATCTGGTGCAATGCCTCCACTCAACGCGTTTAATAATAATAAGTAAATTGCTTGTATCGAGATTTTATCGAAACTTGACAATACAATTATAATTCTTAATTACATACGTAGTAATATGCATGACTCTGAAATTAGTTTTGACCATACTGGATATCTGTATATTGTATTATGTAAATACCAAGCCTATCTGGGTGTCTTCCCAATTAGCGTGCAATTGCAATGACTAAGCGCAGTCTTTCGTATAGCCATGATAATGTTCGATTTGAGTCTCGCTCTGGGAAAACGGGGCTTAATACGTGTACGTTAAGTATCGTCCCAGATTAGTCTGTGCAGTTCGCACAGTCTAATCAGGGACGACTCTTTCCGCATAAACTGGATTTTCGCTTAGCATTAAGCCCTGTTTTCCCACAGAGAAGCTAATTTCGATAGCGTACGCCGTGTCTCCGTTGAAATAACACTATGTTATTTATATAATCAGGGTTTCATACTATCATTTACACTTTTTTTAAACAGCTTTGTTTGTGAACGTGTTATTGTTTTTGTTTAGTATTTGCATATAGGTATTCGCACCTACAGAAAGAAAGAGAATAGTCCAAAGGATGTTAAAGTCCTTATAGCACGTGCTGGACTCGGGGATGTGGTGTAATATGTGTTAAGACTAAGCCTAGCCAGAGCGTCTCTGTTTGAAAGTGGCTTGATGCTAGATCCGGAGTTCATGAGTTCGAGCCTTATACCGAGCTGGTTTACTGAACTTCGTAATTTGACTTTTCCGTAGATTCCCGAACTTATAGTCTTGAGCGCGGCACATCGTTTCATTATGGTGAATATGTCTTCTTAATCATTGCAAGATCTGCCCTCAGACTAAGATACAGATAGAACACCATTAGCAGACCAAACTGTTTAGCTGTGCGCGCTAAATGCGACTATAAACTTGGATAAACGGACATAGGTTGTAGGTGAAAAACTGGCACATAATATATGTGGAATATATGTGGAAATATATGTGTGGACTCACTCATCATTAATAACTTGCGGCTACACTGAAAAAATTAAACATATTCGTCATTTAATAAATATATCTCGATTTTTATTTAAAACTTTCAATAACTAATTTGATTTTATGAATAATTAAAACGCTTTCATGTTATCTTGTTGAAGGCAAAACCAAACTGGGAATGAACCGTGTAAAGTGAAAGTGTAACCCTCATTGAAGTTGTCTCCCATTGTACTAAGAGTATTATTCGAAGAAAAAAATCAAATCAAATAATTATAATTGAGAACACCCTTATACATTAAGACATATCAGAAAACAATACGATTACGGTTGTTATAGGGGAACATGCTATCTGCCACGGCACAGTAAGACCGGACGATACACGATACGATGAACAATACACGACACAATATCACACGATCCGCGTCAGCTAGGACTACACTTAAAGTATTTAACCATACAACCTGGTTCAAAACAATACAAATGGATAAGACTTTAAACTACTTGATACGAAATAATCATAGTTGACTCGGCGCAATACAACTTGACACGGTAAGGAAAGACCCGACACGAAAGGATACGACCTACACGAGCAGGATACGACACGACTTGATTTGATACGACAAGATACGACCTGACACGTCAGGATGCGACCTGAAACTACAGGATTCGACCTGACACGACATGACTGACTGGACCTGATGCAGCCTGACACGATCTGAAACGACAGAATTCGACGATACAACCTGAACAAACACGCTGCAAACTTACACCCTCTGATATTCCTCTGTGACTTTCGCCCCATGTCCACTATACTTGAACAGCTGTATCTTGCTGTCGTTGTTTGGATGATGCTTCTGTTGTTTTCATTTTTATTATATATGCTAAGTTGCAATAATCATATTGTTCCGACACTTTAATATATATATTACATTATGATTTCAAATTTCGCCATCGACCCTATGTATATTTAACCAGGTTTTCCGAAGGAAAAAACTGGTTATTAGATTGGCGAATGCGGGCGGGCTGGCCGGCTGGCGGGCGGGCGGAACAAGCTTGTGTCCGCTCTCTATTTCAAGTTTTTTCCATCCGATCTTCACCAAACTTGGTCAAAAGTTGTATCTAGATGATGTCTAGGTTAAGTTTCAATATGGGTCATGCCGGGTGAAAAACTAGGTCATGGGGTCACTTAGTGCGTTTTTTAACATTCAACATGGTGTCCGCTCTCTAATTCAAGTACTTTTCATCCGTTCTTCACCAAACTTGTTCAGAAGTTTTATCTAGATAATCTTAAGGCCGAGTTCGAACATGGGCATTGCCGGGTCAAAAACTAGGTCAAGGGGTCACTGAGTCCGTTTTAAACATTCAGAATGATGTCTTCTCTCTAATTGTAGTAGTTTACTTCTGATCTTCACCAAACTTGGTCACAAGTTTTATCTAGATGATCTTAAGGCCAAGTTCGAACATGGGCCAAAAACTAGGTCACGGGGTCACTTAATCCGTTTTAAACATTGAGAATGGTTTCCGCTCTCTAATTCAAATACTTTTCATCCGATCTTCACCAAACTTTGTCACAAGTTTTATCTAGATGATCTCAAGGCCAAGTTCGAACATGGGCCTTGTCGGGTCAAAAACT